>JARQOD010003315.1:0-66339 GCA_033576555.1 Oophaga sylvatica | reverse complement strand
GTTGCAACATAAAAAAACCTTACACAAAGGGCAATCTAATCACCTGGTGTTTATAAGGATTCCCCCCCATGAGGGGCCCGGATAAATTGTCTTGCCCCAATTTTTTGGTTCCTTTCTTTTAAATTTCCGGGAGTCTTCCATCCCTTCTTGTTTTCAATAAAAAAATTTTCTCTTTTTTTTTTTGTTTTTCTTTTTGAAATTTTTTTCCCTCCCACTTTGTGGGGGTCAGGGGGGTCCCCCCCCCTGGGCCTGTGCTCCTTTTGGGGTTTTATCTGTACCACTGTTATTTGTTCTTTTGTTTTTTCCTTTTTTTCATGGCACCCTTGGTTTTTTTAAAAACCAAGATCTATTTAGGTGGGGAGATCGTGTATCTCAGGTGTTTTTGCTATCAGAAGAGTTGGTATTTTTTAGGGTCTTTTTGTTGGATAGGCAGTCAGAATTCTTTCCTGTACTTTTCTGTCTAGACAGATTGGGCCCCAGCATTTGCTCATTCTATTTTCTGTCTGTGTCCGTGCTTCTTCTTGTCTAACCGCCATTACATGTTTGGGGCTTCCTATTTTCTTTGGGGATCTGCTCAGGGGCAGATAGCTTTCATCTTTCTGCCTTTAGGTGTAGTTATCTCTCAGGCTGTGACGAGGCGTCTAGGATCAACGTAGGAACGCTCCACGGCTGCCTCTAGTTGTGTGGTTAGTTCAGGTTACTGCAATCCAATAGGTTCCAGCCTCTCTGGTGTATTGCCGTTTTTGCTTTTTCTCCTCAGCTACCTAAACATAACAGTATCACCGGCCCAAACTGAAAATTATATGGTACTCACAGAAGGGAAAAATAGTGTGGAAAGAAAAAAAAAAAGTTGTCAGAGTTGTCAGAGATTTATTTTTTTTCCATGTTTGTTGCATTTTTTCCCTCTTTTTCTCTGGGTGCTGAGAGGATTTTTTTTTTCTCTCAATGGAGTTTGCACAGTTGTCTGGCCGTGTGGATCAGCTTGCCACTGAGGTTCGGAGTATTGCTACCTATCTTGCTGGGTTGCCGGTTGTGGAACCTAGGATTCTCATGCCAATTTGATTTTGGGGGATCGGGCTAAATTTCTGAATTTCAAAAATAACTGTAAGTTGTTTTTTGCCTTAAAACCTAAGTCCTCGGGGAGCGCAGCACAGCAGGTTCAAATTGTCATTCTCCTGCGCGGTGACCCTCAGGATTGGGCTTTTTCCCTGACACCTGGGGATCCTGTTTTGAATAATATTGATGTATTTTTTCTGGCTCTGGGGTTATTGTACGATGAACCTAATGACACTGATCAAGCTGAAAAAACCTTGTTGGCATTAAGTCAGTGTCATGGGTGTATCGCCACGAGGATCGTCGCGATTACACACTCTGACTTCTCACAGCTGAGTTGCTGTTTCTTTGTGTTTGGTAATGAGGGAGTTAATTTTACCTAGCTCTTTGCTAAGACTAGGTCCAGCCTCGCCCGGCTGCTTTTGATTATGTTCTAATTAGATTCCTTCATATACCTGCCAGTCTGCTTGTTAGATGCCGGTGAAAGCATTCATGTAGTCTAGCAGACTGGATCGGTTCTGAGAATACTTAAGCTAAGAGTTCCTTAGTTGTTTTTACTCTTACAGCTTTAGTTTATCTCTGAGACCTTAGGTGTTCCTACTGTGTGTGAGTGTTGTATGTAAGACTTTATTTACTTTATTTCTTGTCTTTCTTGTATGTCTTTCTGTTCATTAACCGTTACCTGTTCATTCCCTTTGGTGGTAATCAGGGTCCTTCTTAGGACTAGATTACAGTTGGCAGGGATTGATAGGAGACAGGGTTTACGCTGGTGGCCTGGACCTCTGTACCTTTAACAGTACCTCCAGGTAGAGGGATTAGTTAGGACCCCAGTTTAGGGTCAGCATAGACCCCGGTCACCCTCTAGCCGGAGACAGCATATAACGGATTCCGTATTGACCCACTGGACATTCTGTCAGGTAATTCTATGTTATCATATATCTATGCGCATGTTATATAGTATGTTGCCCTTTTGATATAGATTACTGACATCACATATATATATATCTGCTATACAGCGTGACATTTTCACCGGCCCATACTAAAGATTCTCCCCAGCTGTCATGGATCCAGTAGCCCAGCTGGCCCGGCAGTTGCAGGGGTTGTCCATGGAGTTGGCAGACATTAAGTCCAAGGTTTTGTCTCCCCCGGAGCAAACCAGATCTGAACCTAAGGTTGCTCTCCCGGACAGGTTCACTGGTGGGCGGGACAAATTTTTTACTTTCCGGGAGGCATGTAAATTGTACTTTCGGCTGCGGCCTCGGTCATCTGGGAGTGAAGAGCAGAGGGTGGGAATTGTTATCTCGCTCTTACAAGGGGACCCTCAATCTTGGGCGTTCTCTATTCCTCCAGGCTCCCCAGATCTCCAGTCAGTGGATCGATTTTTTACTGCCCTGGGTCTGGTATATGATGATCCGGATCGAGTTTCCCTTGCTGAAACAAAGTTACGTAAAATACGGCAAGGAAATCGTCCAGCGGAGGAATATTCTTCTGAGTTCCGTAGATGGGCAACAGATACTCAGTGGAATGACCCAGCTCTTAGGAGCCAGTTTTGTCAAGGGTTGTCTGACAAATTAAAAGATGTGTTGGCTCAGTATGATTCTCCTCCATCACTGGAGGCTGCTATGGCCCTCGCTATTCGCATTGATAGACGAATTCGGGGAAGACGCGAGGTAACTCCGCCTCCCGTGATGACTCCACCTACTACTAAAGTCCCTTATACTGAGGTTCCCCTGGTCTGTTCTGAGGAACCCATGCAGTTGGGAGGGACATCTTTTTGTAGGAGGGAATCGGCGGTGCACCGCAAGACTAGAAGGTGTTTCTTTTGCGGGAGAGAGGGACATTTTGTTGGGGGGTGTCCATCCCGGGCCTCTTTGAGCAAAGGAGTTAACCTGGGAGTGTGTATTTCGTCCCCAAATCCCTCTCAGTTTCTCGTGCCTGCGGAGGTGGTGATTGGTACTAGAACTGAGAGGATTTCTGTTTTTCTTGATAGTGGGTCCGGGGCTAATCTGGTGGACGCTCGGTTTGCCCAGGTGCATGGTATGCAACTGAGTGTATTGGCCAAACCGGTCCCTATAGTATCTATTGATTCTAGACCTCTCGGTCAAGGTAGCTTGGTACAAGCTGTTCATAACATAGATCTTCGAGTAGGGGCAATACATAAAGAGCAATTGTCTTTATGTGTTGGAGGGTCTACCCACTCCTATTGTGTTGGGACTTCCTTGGTTGGCTAAACATAACCCAGTGATTGATTGGCAATCCGGAAAGATAAGCCAGTGGGGTGAATTTTGCAGGAATAACTGCATGAGCACGGTCATCGGTGCGGTTGTGCCTAGGACTTTGTCTCCTTTTCTGGAGGACTTTGGGGAGATGTTCTCAGAGGAGGGGTGTAAAGAGTTACCTCCTCATCGCGCATATGACTGCTCAATAAAGTTGCTTCCTGATGCCTTATCTCGTACTTTCCCAGGGGCCGGGAAGACGGATGATCCGGTTCCTATTCCTCAGGAGGGAGTTGTAGTGTCAGCTGTATGCTCTGAGCTTGAGGGGGAGGTATTGGAGGCTCAGGGGGACGCCCCTGGGGGACTTCCAGGGAGACTGATAGTTCCAGATCGGTTAAGACTGAAGGTTACGGGGAACCGTTACAAACGGATGGCTGATAGGGGGAGAGTTTCTGGTCTAGATCTGAAGGTGAACGATCTGGTTTGGTTGTCTACCAGGAATATAAAACTTAAAGTTTCCTCCTGGAGGTTGGGTCCCAGATTCATCGGGCCGTACAGGATCAGTTCCATAATTAATCCTGTGGCATTTCGTCTGGACCTCCCTCCTACGTTTAAAATTCATAATGTGTTTCACAAGTTATTACTTAAAAAGTATGTGGCACCAGTCATACCGTCACCTCTACCTCCTCCTTCAGTGGTGGTCAATGATAACGTGGAATTTCATGGGTCGAAAATCATTGACTCACGTCTCAGTCGCCGATCCCTTCAGTACTTGGTTCATTGGAGGGGGTATGGTCCTGCGGAGAGGACGTGGGTCCCTGCGTCTGATGTTAACGCAGATCGATTGGTTCGGACCTTTCACACAACTCACCCGGACAGACCTGGCCCTGAGGGTCCGGAGTCCCCTCGTAGAGGGGGGGGTACTGTCATGGGTGTATCGCCACGAGGATCGTCGCGATTACACACTCTGACTTCTCACAGCTGAGTTGCTGTTTCTTTGTGTTTGGTAATGAGGGAGTTAATTTTACCTAGCTCTTTGCTAAGACTAGGTCCAGCCTCGCCCGGCTGCTTTTGATTATGTTCTAATTAGATTCCTTCATATACCTGCCAGTCTGCTTGTTAGATGCCGGTGAAAGCATTCATGTAGTCTAGCAGACTGGATCGGTTCTGAGAATACTTAAGCTAAGAGTTCCTTAGTTGTTTTTACTCTTACAGCTTATAGTTTATCTCTGAGACCTTAGGTGTTCCTACTGTGTGTGAGTGTTGTATGTAAGACTTTATTTACTTTATTTCTTGTCTTTCTTGTATGTCTTTCTGTTCATTAACCGTTACCTGTTCATTCCCTTTGGTGGTAATCAGGGTCCTTCTTAGTACTAGATTACAGTTGGCAGGGATTGATAGGAGACAGGGTTTACGCTGGTGGCCTGGACCTCTGTACCTTTAACAGTACCTCCAGGTAGAGGGATTAGTTAGGACCCCAGTTTAGGGTCAGCATAGACCCCGGTCACCCTCTAGCCGGAGACAGCATATAACGGATTCCGTATTGACCCACTGGACATTCTGTCAGGTAATTCTATGTTATCATATATCTATGCGCATGTTATATAGTATGTTGCCCTTTTGATATAGATTACTGACATCACATATATATATATCTGCTATACAGCGTGACAGTCAGGGTCTTGAGGACGCTGAGTTGTACTGTCAGAAATTCCGAAAGTGGGCAGTCCTGACCAAATGGAATGATAATGCTTTGGCAGCCCTTTTTCGGAAGGGGCTGTCAGAGAATGTAAAGGATGTTATGGTGGGATTCCCTGTCCCCTCTGGTCTCAGTGATTCTATGTCATTGGCTATTCAAATTGACAGACGTTTGTGTGAGCGCAGAGGTATGCGTGAGATGGTGTTGCCTTGTGAGCCAGCTCCTGGGCCCATGCAGTGTGATGGAGTGACTTCTGGGGCTCAGCGTCATGAGTTTCGAAAGTGCAATGGGTTATGTTTCTACTGTGGTGACGCCTCTCATGCTCTTTCCGTCTGCCCTAAGCGGGGAAGACGTTTTGCACGCTCAGTTGTCTTGGGTAGTGTTCAGACTAAATTTCTGTTGACTGTTACCCTGATTTGCTCCCTGTCCACATTTTCTGCTCAGACTTTTGTTGATTCAGGACCAGCTATTAACCTGATGGATTTTGACTTTGCCAAACGTTGTGGGTTTCCCATGATACCCCTGCGGAAGTCTATTCCCCTACTGGGCATTGATTCTACCCCTTTGGCGGAGAATAAACCCCAGTTTTCTACTCAGGTGATAATGAGGGTTGAACCAGATCATCAGAAGAGTTGCAAATTTCTGGTGCTGCATAATCTGCATGACATTATTGTACTAGGTTTCCCTTGGTTACAGTCTCATAATCCTGTTTTGGATTGTAAATCTGTGTCTGTGACCAGTTGGGGCTGATAATGTGTTAATACTGACACTCCTGTTTTTTCTGCCTCTCCCCAGTCTCAGGATGTTCCTGACTTTTTGACTGATTTTTCGGATGTATTTAGTGAAAGTAAATCTGCATCCTTGCCCCCTCACAGGAGCTATGATTGCGCTATTGAATTAGTGCCTGGTGGTAAATTTCCTAAAGGTCGCCTTTTTAACTTGTCTGTACCTGAACACGATGCTATGCGATCTTATATCAAGGAGTCATTGGAGAAGGGTCATATCAGACCATCCTCTTCACCCTTGGGCGCCAGTTTTTTCTTTGTGGCCAAAAAGGATGGTTCATTGAGGCCGTGTATTGATTATAGTCTCTTGAATAAGATCAATGTGAAGTATCAATATCCGTTACCCTTGATTTCTGACCTGTTTTCCAGAGTGAAAAGTGCTAGTTGGTTTACCAAGCTTGACCTCAGGGGGGCGTGTAACCTTATTCGCATTAAGCATGGGGATGAATGGAAGACGGCGTTTAATACCCCAGAGGGGCATTTTGAGTACCTAGTGATGCCCTTTGGGCTCACTAATGCTCCTTCCGTCTTCCAATCCTTCATGAATGATATTTTCAGGGATTTTGTGGATAAATTTCTGTTTGTTTATTTGGATAATATCTTGATTTTTTCCAATGACTGGGACTCTCATGTGAAACATGTTCGGACTGTGTTCCAGATTTGAGAGAGAATGCACTGTATGTGAAGGGATCAAAGTGTCTTTTTGGCGTACAGAAGGTCTCATTTCTGGATTCATTTTGTCTCCATCTGTTATTGAAATGGAACCGGTCAAGGTTCAGGCCATCTGTGATTGGGTCCAACCTACTTCATTAAAGGCTCTTCAGAGATTTTTGGGTTTTGCCAATTTTTATCATAAATTTATTGGTAATTTCTCCGGTATTGTTAAACTATTGTCTGATTTGACCAAAAAGGGTTCTGATGTGGTGAATTGGCCTCCTGAGGCAGTTTCTGCATTTCAGGAACTTAAGCAGAGAATCACTTCTGCTCTTGTTCTACGGCAGCCTGATGTTTCTCTACCGAGACATTGGCTGGAAGGAGCCAAACATCAGGTGGTGGTCCTCACGGACCATAAGAACCTGGTTTATCTGGAATCAGCCAAGCGACTTAATCCTAGACAGGCCAGGTGGGCCTTGTTTTTCACACGTTTTACTTTTGTGGTTTCTTTTCTTCCTGGCACTAAGAATTTTAAGGCGGATGCCCTCTCGAGGAGTTTCTTTGCGGACTCTCCTGAGTTATCTGATCCTGCTGTTATTTTGAAAGAGGGTGTAGTACTTTCCGCCATCTCGCCCAATTTGAGACTGGCTCTGGAAGGGTGTCAGGAGGATAAACCTGAGCGCTGCCCTGTTGGGAAATTGTTTGTCCCAGACCAGTGGAAGAAGAATGTGATGTCTGAGATTCATTGTTCCGCGTTGGCTGGTCATCCCGGGATTTTTGGTACCAGAGACGTGGTGAGTCGGTCCTTTAGGTGGCCTACTTTGTCTCGTGACGTCAGGGAATTTGTGCAGTCCTGTGGGACTTGCTCTCGTTCCAAGCCTTGCTCTCGCTCTAGTGGTTTGTTAATGCTATTACCTGTGCCCAAGAGGCCATGGACCCATATCTCTATGGATTTTATTTCCGACCTCCCTGTTTCTCAGAAAATGACCGTTATCTGGGTAATCTGTGATAGGTTTTCCAAGATGATGCATCTTGTGCCATTACCTAAGTTACCTTCCTCCTCCGAATTGGTGCCTTTGTTCCTTCAGCACGTGGTTCGGTTACATGGCATTCCGGAGAACATTGTGTCTGACAGAGGAGTCCAGTTTGTTTCCAGATTTTGGAGGACATTTTGTTCTAAACTTGGTGTTCAATTATCTTTCTCCTCTGCATTTCATCCTCAGACCAATGGACAAACCGAGAGAACAAACCAGACCTTGGAGACTTATTTGAGATGTTTTGTGTCTGCTGATCAAGATGACTGGGTCTCTTTTTTGCCTTTGGCTGAGTTTGCTCTTAATAATAGGGCTAGCTCTGCCACCTTGATGTCTCCATTTTTCTGCAATTCTGGGTTTCACCCTCGATTTTCTTCGGGCAGGCGGAGGCTTCTGTCTGTCCGGGTGTTGACTCTGTTGTGGAGCGTATGCAGCAGATTTGGGACCAGATAGTGGAGAGGTTGTCCCTCTCTCAGGAGAAGGCCCAGCGGTTTGCCAACCGGCATAGGACTGATGGTCCTCGGTTTAAAGTGGGGGACTTGGTTTGGTTGTCCTCAAGAAATATCCCTATGAGGGTTGCATCTCCAAAGTTTAAGCCTAGGTTCATTGGACCTTACAAGATCATGGAGATTCTTAATCCTGTTTCCTTCCGTTTGCTTCTTCCAGGGACATTTAAGATCCATAACGTGTTCCACAAGTCCTTATTGAAGAGGTTTGTCGAGCCAGTGATTCCTATGGCTGCGCCTCCTGACCCTGTTTTGGTTGAGGGCAATTTGGAGTATGTGGTTGAGAAAATATTGGATTCTTGTTTTTCTAGACAGAAACTCCAGTATTTGGTTAAGTGGAGAGGTTATGGTCAGGAGGACAATTCTTGGGTGTTTGCTTCGGACATCCATGCTAGGAGACTGATCCATGCCTATCACCGAGCTCATCCTGATCGGCCTAGTTGCACAAGTGAGGGTTCGGTGACCCCTCCTCAAGGGGGGGGGTACTGTTATGAATGTGCTAGAGATGGTTTCTGAGCAGAGGCTCCCTCTGGTGCTTGCAGACAGTACTGAACCTTACAGCGAGAAATGGCAATCTGGGATCACGGACTGGACTGATATAAGGGAGGTTCCCTCCCATGATGGTCGCCGGTTATCAATTGTTCTTGTCTCATTTGTGGTTCCTGGTTCATTTGGAAGTTTCCTGGAGTCTTCCATGCATCTGCTGCTTTCAGATAAGATATTTTCTGCTTTTCTTTTTGTGCTTGCTTTTTGCATAATTTTCTGCACTTTTGTGGAGGTCAGCCGGGTCCCCTCCTGGGGCCTGTGCTCCTCTCAGTTTATCTGTAACCACTGTTATTTGTTCATTTGCTTTTTCCTGTTTTTTCAGAGGCTGCGGCTTAGTTTTGTTACACCAGAGATATGATTTAGGTGTTATGTTCTGCTACAAGCACTAAGGAAAGAAAGGGATATCTGTCCCAACGATAGAACTAAGCTTGATCCCTACGATGTAACGGGAACCTGATCCTGCGATCAGACCCGCTAAAGTCCTCATCTAGTCTGTACGAAGACCTATATATGCGAGGGAGGGATCCCTACAAGAACTAGGGACTGGGAGAAAAGATGGACACCTCCTAACAGAAGTTGTAGCAGTAAAAATAAAAACAAACAACATAGAACATAGAGGTCAAAAGACCAGGCAAAACTAATATAGAAAGGTAACAAAGCACCCGGCTAGCTTAAGAGTAGAAATTACAATGAAGACCAGCAAAGCCAGAAGGGTGGAGCAGGATTAAATAGGCAACAAAGGTCATGTGACCAGCAAGATAGAAAAAACCTAACAGGAGAGTTCTAACAGTACCCCCCCTTCTAAGAGGATCCTCTGGATCCCCTATGCCCAGGCTTACCCGGAAACCTCTTGTGAAACGCTCTGACAAGTCTGGACGCAGAAACATCATCCGCCCTCACCCATGAGTTATCCTTGGGTCCGAAACCCTTCCAAACAACGAGATACTGCAAACTCCCTCTATACCGTCTAGAATTTAGGATGGTGTGACATTTCATATTCCCCGTCCTCCACCACCGGGGGAACAGTGGCAGAGGCGTCGCCATCCGACACATCAGCTCTTTTCAACAGAGAAACATGAAACACCGGATTAATCTTCCAGGAGGTAGGAACCTCCAACCTAACAGCCGATTAGTTAACAACCTGAAGCACCTTAAAGGGCCCTACAAACTTGGGACCCAATTTTTTAGAAGGAATCCTCAACCTCAGATTCTTAGAGGATAACCAAACCATGTCACCAATAGCAAACAAAACCTCTTGCCGTTTCCTATCAAAGTACCTTTTAGATTTTCTGTTAGCCTCCTGAAGATTACCACGCACATCCGTCCAAACGCTCTCCAAATCACCGGAAAAATTCTCCTCTTCCGGCACGGCCGATACCAATTTGGAGAATGACCCAAACGACGGATGTCTCCCAGTACAACAAAAAAAAGGCGAACAACCAGCAGAAGTGGATGTATGGTTGTTAAGAGCAAACTCAGCAAGTGGCAGAAACTCAGACCACCCCTCTTGATTATCAGTCACAAAACAACGCAAGAACTGCTCAACATCCTGGTTTTTCCTTTCTGTCTGGCCATTAGACTCAGGATGATATCTGGATGAAAACGACAAATGAACTCCCAACCTGTCACAAAAGGCGCGCCAAAAACGAGCCACGAACTGAGGTCCCCTATCAGAAACAATGTCAGTAGGAACCCCATGTAGTCTGACAATTTCCTTGACAAAGGCCTTAGCGAGAGTCTTAGCGCAGGGCAGTTTGATGAAAGGAACCAAGTGACACATCTTGCTAAAACGGTCCATGACCACCCAGATGACAGTGAAACCCTCAGAGGGGGGAAGGTCAGTAATAAAGTCCATAGCCAAATGTGTCCAAGGAGCACTAGGGACCTCCAGAGGGCAAAGCAACCCCGCAGCAGGAGTATGTGAAGACTTAGATCTAGCACACACAGTACACTGACGCACCCACTTAATGACTTCCTTCTGCCATCTCGGCCACCAAAAACTGCGACCCACAAGTGTCTTGGTCTCAGAGATTCCAGGATGACCTGCCAACCGAGACTCATGACACTCAACAAACAAATCTCTCTTAAAGGTCCCAGGCACAAACAACCTCCCATGGGGAGTGTTAGATGGGCATTCTCCTGTGCTTTAAGAATCTCATCTTCCAACACAGAGTCCAAAGCAGCAATCACAACCCCTTCTTGTAAAATGTTCTCCTCCTCCTCAGCACCAACCATGGGAGAAAAGCTGCGAGACAAAGCATCAGCTTTAACATTCTTAGTACCCGGGATGTAAGTAACAGAAAAATTAAGCCGCGAGAAAAACAGTGCCCACCTAGCCTGACGGGCATTCAAGCGTTTGGCAGCATCAAGGTAGACCAGATTTTTATGATCCGTGAAAACCTGAACGGGAAATTCAGCACCTTCCAAGAGATGCCGCCAGTGTTCAAATGCGAGTTTAATGGCCAACAATGCCCGATTACCAATATCATAATTCAGTTCAGTCTTAAAAAAATTTTTTGGAAAAAAATGCACAAGGATGCACTCCATCCGTGTTTTCCTGAGACAACACCTCGCCAACCCCCACAGAAGAAGCATCAACCTCAACCAAAAACGGTTTAGTCACAGGCTGCATAAGGATGGGAGCAGAGCTGAACCTCTCCTTTAAAAACACAAAAGCTTCAATGGCCTCAGTAGTCCACTGAACCGCATTAGCACCTTTCCTGGTGAGATCGGTCAGTGGTTTGGCAATAGAAAATTTTTAATGAATTTTCTATAATAATTGGCGAAACACCAAAAACCTCTGTATTGATTTCACACCAATAGGTCTAGGCCAATCCTGCACAGCTTGAACTTTCATCGGGTCCATCTCAAAACCTTCGCTGGAGATAATGTAGCCCAAAAAACTAATTCTCTGTACAGCGAACTCACATTTCTCCAGCTTAGCAAAAAGCGAATTGTCACTCAATAACTGTAATACCTCACGAACACTCCTCCAATGAGACTCCAAATCCGGCGAATAAATCAAAATGTCATCCAAATACACAACCACACTTCTGCCGATCAAAGGTCTAAGGATGTCATTAATAAGATTCTGAAAAAATGCAGGAGCACTGGAAAGCCAAAAGGCATAACCAGATTCTCAAAATGACCCACAGTAGTGTTAAAAGCAGTCTTCCATTCGTCACCCTCCTTCATGCGCAACAAATTGTATGCCCCCGAAGATCAATTTTCGAGAACCACTTGGCCCCTGCTAACTGGTTAAACAAATCAGGAATCAATGGCAGTGGGTAAGGATTGCGTACAGTAATCTTATTAATCTCACGAAAGTCTAGACAAGGCCGTAAACCGCCGTCCTTTTTTTTAACAAAAAAAAATCCAACGCCACAGGAGATTTGGAAGGCCTAATGTGACCGGCGGCCAAGCTTGTCTGTATGTATTCCTCCAAAGCCTTTCTCTCAGGAATAGTCAAATTAAATAAACGACTTTTAGGAAGAGTCGCTCCAGGGACAAATTCAATCGCACAATCATAATCTCTATGAGGAGGCAATACCTGCGATTCTTTATCAGAAAAAACTTTCCAAAAATCCTGAATAGGTACAGGTAACTCCCCCTTAACTACAGCAGCAATACGCCCGTTACAACACTTGTCATAACACTTAGGACTCCAGGACTTAATTTCATTGGTAGACCAATCCAGTACCGGATTGTGCAATTTTAACCAGGGTAACCCCAAAATCACCGGAGAAGGTAAATTATTCAATACTACCAAATCCAAATTCTCTTGATGAACACCATTAATAGTAAGAGGAAATTCACAGGCCTTGTGAGTAATAATAATAATAATCTTTATTTATATAGCGCCATCATATTCCGCAGCTCTTTACAGTTTAACAGTTTCAGAACACAAGTCATAAGTAACAACGTTAACAATACAATAATTAAAGCAAAATCAGCCGCCCCTGCTCGTGAGAGCTTACAATCTACAATGAGGTGGGGAAGATACAAAGTACAGATGTGTATATACAATGGTGCATTTACAATGATGGTCCAGCCATCTTGAGGGAGTGAGGGATGGATGGAGATAGTGAATGGGCTACACACACACACTTACACATAGAATGACTTTGATTAGTGAATGTGATAGGCCGCTCTGAACAGATGTGTTTTTAGGGAGCGCCTGAAACCATCAAATTGTGGATAGTCCTAATTTCTTGGGTAGAGCATTCCAGAGGATTGGCGCAGCGCGGGAGAAGTCTTGGAGTCGGGAGTGGGAGGTACGGATTAGTGCAGAGGTTAGTCGAAAGTCATTTGCAGAGCGCAGCAGTCGGTTAGGCCGATAGATAGAAATGAGGGAGGAGATGTAGGGGTGCTGCACTGTGGAGAGGATGGGCAGGGTGATAGAAATGAGGGAGGAGATGTAGGGGGGTGCTGCACTGTGGAGAGCTTTGTGGATGAGAACAAGTACTTTGAATTGGATACTATAATGAATGGGCAGCCAGTGTAAGGACTGGCGAAGAGCGGACGCGTCCGAGTACGGATTATCCAGATGGATGACCCTGGCTGCTGCATTAAGGATGGACTGGAGAGGGGATAGTCGAGTAATGGGGAGGCCAAGTAATAGAGCGTTGCAGTAGTCCAGGCGGGAGTGGATCAATGCTACAGTGAGGGTTTTTGTTGTTTCCATGGTGAGAAAAGGGCGGATTCTAGAGATGTTCTTTAGGTGTAGGCGGCAAGAGCGGGCAAGAGATTGTATATGGGAGGTGAAGGAGAGATTGGTGTCAAACATAACACCCAGACAGCGAGCCTGCTGCCGGGGTGTTATTATGGTGCCGCCCACAGAGAGGGAAATGTCAGATTTAGGGAGGTTAGTAGACGGCGGGAGCAGAAGAAGTTCAGTTTTGGAGAGGTTAAGTTTCAGATAGAGAGCAGACATGATGTTGGAGACTGCGGACAGACAGTCGGTGGTGTTCTGTAGTACAGCGGGGGTAAGGTCGGGGGATGACGTGTATAATTGTGTGTCATCAGCATAAAGATGGTACTGAAAGCCAAATCTGCTGATGGTCTGTCCAATTGGGGCCGTGTAGAGAGAAAATAGAAGGGGGCCAAGGACTGAGCCCTGGGGTACACCGACAGTGAGAGGAAGAGGAGATGATGTGGAGCCAGAGAACGAAACACTGAAGGAGCGGTCAGAAAGATAGGAGGAGAACCAGGAGAGAACAGTGTCCTTAATACCTAGTGACTGGAGCCTAGACAGTAGGAGACGGTGGTCAACCGTGTCGAAAGCTGCAGAAAGGTCGAGTAGAATGAGCAGAGAGTGGTCGCCGTTACGTTTTGCTGTCAGAAGGTCATTAGTCACTTTGATGAGTGCAGTTTCAGTCGAATGTAGGGGTCGGAAGCCGGACTGTGAAGGGTCTAGGAGGGAGTGAGTGGAGAGGTAACGGGTGAGGCGGGAGTAGACTAGGCGCTCCAAAAGTTTAGAGATGAAGGGGAGATTGGAGACCGGTCTGTAGTTGTTTGTGCAGGAAGGGTCAAGAGCGGGTTTCTTTAGTAGTGGAGTAATGATGGAGTGTTTGAAGGAGGATGGGAAAATGCCAGAGTAGAGTGAGAGATTGCAGATTGTAGTTAGGTGAGTTGTGACAACTGGAGAGAGAGACTGGAGGAGGTGTGAGGGAATGGGGTCGGTAGTGCTTGTAGTCGGACGAGAGGAAGAGAGGAGTCTGGAGACTTCTTTTTCTGTGATGGGATCAAATGTGGAAATTGAGCCAGGGGAAATGCAGGGAGGGATGGGAGTCACAGCACTTGGTGGTTGAGAGCAGATTTCCTGACGGATAGTATCTATTTTTTCTATAAAGTGGGAGGCCAGGTCGTCAGCACAAATGTCTGTGATAGGGGCTTGTACTTTTGGCGTGAAGAGGGAGTGAAAAGTGTCAAAAAGTTTCTTGGGGTTGTTGGCTAGTGAGGAGATCAGGGTGGTGAAGTAGGTCTGTTTGGCGAGGTGAAGGGCTGCATTATAAGTTCTTAACATGAATTTAAAGTGGATGAAGTCTTCTGGTGTGCGGGTTTTTCTCCAAAGGCGTTCAGCACTCCTAGAGCATCGCTGGAGAAGGTGAGTTTGCGATGTGAGCCAGGGCTGTAACATTCTGAGTAACATTCTTCAAGGGAGAGCCATCAACAGAAACCACGGCAATAGGGGATGACAAAGGTTTGGGTTTTAATTTAAGTTTTTCCAAGAATCCCCCATCAATCACATTCAGAGTTGAACCACAATCGACAAATACCCGAAAATCCATTAATTCTTCCTGAGCCGCAGTAGTAGTGGCAGAAAGAAAGACGCCCTTAGTATTTAAACAGGCTATTCGGGCGGAACTGACCTTTTTTTTTCTTTGTTCATACGAAGCACACAGTTCTTAATGAAATGGTCAGATTTGCCACAATAAAAGCACAAACCTTCAGAAAACCTGCGGTCTTTTTCCTGAGAGCGAGGTGCCATCGCTCCAATCTCCATCGGCTCTCCTGTTGTGAATGGACTTGAAATGAGTTCTGAGCAGAGGCTCCCTCTGGTGGTTACAAACGGTACTGGACTGTCCAGTGAAGATTGTGAGGATTGGGAATCAGGTGTTACTGACTGGTCTTATATAAGGGAGTCACCTTCCCATCAGGGTTGCCGGTGATCAATTGTTCTGGTCTCAATCCTTGATTCCTGTTTCCTTTGTAGCCTGCTGTCTCGTGTCTGCATCTCCTGCTAACAGATAAGACATTTTCTTCTTTTTGCTTTTGTGCTTGATTTTTGCATTTTGTCCTGCACTTCTGTGGGGGCCTTCAGGGTCCCCTCCGGGGGCTTTTGCCCTCTCAGTTTTGTTCAGCCACTGATGTTTGTACATTTGCTTTTTCCAGTTTTTTCAGTGGCTGCTGTTTTGATTTTGTTACACCAGAGAAATAATTTAGGTGGTAGAGGTCGTGTGATCTCAGGTGTTTTTGAAATTAGTAAAGTTGGTGCTTTTCAGGGTTTTTTGGGATTGCAGTAAGTGCCCTTCCTATCCTTTTCTATTTAGATAGTTTGGGCCCCAACGTTTGCTCATACTATTTTCTGTCTGTGTCAGTATTTCTTCTTGTCTAACCGCCATTACATGTTTGGGGGCTTTCTATGTTCTTTGGGGATCTGCTCCGGGGCAGATAGCTTTCCTCTTTCTATCTTTAGGTATAGTTAGTTTCTCAGGCTGTGACGAGGCGTCTAGGACCAACGTAGGAACGCTCCACGGCAGCCTCTAGTTGTGGTGGTTAGTCAGGGTACTGCAATCTCATAGATTCCAACTGCTCTGGTGTATTGCCTTTTTTACCTGCACTCCTCAGCTACCAAATCATAACACTCTCCAATGTCAGTACAGACCCTCTCAAGACCTGGAGCTGACATGGTAGAGGATTTACTCTCATTCACCCTTGCACGCAGTCTCCTATCCACCCGTATAGCTAATTGCATAGCCTCTTGCAAGTTACCAGGTATGGGATAAGCAATCAGCAAATCTTTAACCCTTTCACTTAGCCTGCAAGAAACAAACTTTTCAACGCTGAATTGTTCCACCCCACCTGAGTAGACCACCGTCGGAAGTGAGTACAATATTTTTCCACATTACCTGATCCCTGCCTCAAACGTCTCAACTCTGTCTCAGCTGATGAGACACGATCAGGATCATCATACAACAACCCCAAAGCAGAAAAAAAACTATCCACTGATCTAAAGCATGGATCACTAGGTTGCAGAGAAAAGGCCCACTCCTGAGGTTCTTTGCGCAAAAGTGACATTATGAACCCTATGCGCTGTGATTCATCACCAGAGGATCTGGGTCTCAAACGAAAATACAACAAGCAAGCATTTTTAAAAGAAAAAAAATCTTGTTCACCAAAAAATAAATCAGGCAAACGTACCTTTGGCTCCACGAAATGAGCTACTCACGTGTTGCTGAAGCTCGGACACCTCCAGAGAGAGTCCCTGCAGGCGTTGAGCCAACTCCTGAACCGACACCATTAGGGAAACAGGAAATCTTTCCTTAGAGATATTTTTCTTGGCTGGACTTACTGTTATGTTCTGCTACAAGCACTAAGGAAAGAAAGGGATATCTGTCCCTACGATAGAACTAAGCTTGATCCCTACGATGTAACGGGGAACCTGATCCTGCGATCAGACCCGCTAAAGTCCTCAGCTAGTCTGTACGGAGACCTATAGATGCGAGGGAGGGATCCCTACAAGAACTAGGGACTGGGAGAAAAGATGGACACCTCCTAACAGAAGTTGTAGCAGTAAAAAGAAAAAACAAACAACATAGAACATAGAGGTCAAAAGACCAGGCAAAACTAATATAGAAAGGTAACAAAGCACCCGGCTAGCTTAAGAGTAGAAATTACAATGAAGTCCAGCAAAGCCATAAGGGCGGAGCAGGATTAAATAGGCAACAAAGGTCATGTGACCAGCAAGATAGAAAAAACCTAACAGGAGAGTTCTAACATTAGGTGGTGGAGATCGTGTGATCTCAGGTGTTTTTGCAATCAGAAGAGTTGGTATTTTTTAGGGTCTTTTTGTTGGATTGCAGTTAGAATTCTTTCCTGTACTTTTCTGTCTAGACAGATTGGGCCCCAGCGTTTGCTCATTCTATTTTCTGTCTGTGTCCGTGCTTCTTCTTGTCTAACCGCCATTACATGTTTGGGGGCTTCCTATTTTCTTTGGGGATCTGCTGCGGGGCAGATAGCTTTCATCTTTCTGCCTTTAGGTGTAGTTATCTGTCAGGCTGTGACGAGGCGTCTAGGATCAACGTAGGAACGCTCCACGGCTACCTCTAGTTGTGTGGTTAGTTCAGGTTACTGCAATCCAATAGGTTCCAGCCTCTCTGGTGTATTGCCGTTTTTGCTTTTTCTCCTCAGCTACCTAAACATAACAAATGTCAGAGATTTGTTTATCTATCCCACTTCTGACACCACTGTAACGATCGGCACACGGATGCCCGGGGAAATCACGGATTATGACCCCACCACTGCCAAAAATATGTCATGAACTGCAGGGATTTATGTATATCCTACTTTGTAGTTCCGCTTTGGAACTCTCAGCTCTCCAGCGCCCCCCTTACCCTCAGGTCAGTCACGGAACTGCACCTAGGATAATTAGTCGCCGGACGCTTCAATGTGGACTGGCTATTCAGCGCGCTGCAGCGAGGGAATTATAACTGTTGTGAATGGGTTTGAGATGAGTTCTGAGCAGAGGCTCCCTCTGGTGGTTACAAGCGGTACTAGTGAGGATTGTGAGGACTGGGAATCAGGTGTTACTGATTGGTCTTATTTAAGGGAATCATTTTCCCATCAGGGTTGCCGGTGATCAATTGTTCTGGTCTGAATCCTTCTTTCCAGTTTCCCTTGTAGCCTGCTGTGTCGTGTCTGCATCTCCTGCTATCAGATAAGACAATTTCTTATTTTGTGTTTTTGCTATATTTTTGCATTTTGTCCTGCACTTCTGTGGGGGCCTTCTGGGTCCCCTCCGGGGGCTTTTGCCCTCTCAGTTTAGTTCAGCCACTGTGTTTTGTAATTTTGCTTTTTCCAGTTTTTTCAGTGGCTGCTGTTTTTGTTACACCAGAGAACTAATTTAGGTGGTAGAGGTCGTGTGATCTCAGGTGATTTTGAAATTAGTAGAGTTGGTGTTTTTTCAGGGTTTTCTGAGATTGCAGTAAGTACCCTTCCTATCCTTTTCTATTTAGATAGTTTGGGCCCCAGCGTTTGCTCATACTATTTTCTTTCTGTGTCAGTATTTCCTCTTGTCTAACCGCCATTACATGTTTGGGGGCTTTCTATTATCTTTGGGGTTCTGCTACGGGGCAGATAGCTTTCCTATTTCTATCTTTAGGTGTAGTTAGTTTCTCAGGCTGTGACGAGGCGTCTAGGACCAACGTAGGAACGCTCCACGGCTGCCTCTAGTTGCGGTGGTTAGTCAGGGTACTGCAATCTCATAGATTCCAACTGCTCTGGTGTATTTCCTTTTTTGCCTGCACTCCTCAGCTACCGTAACATAACAGTATCACCGGCCATAAAAATTGTATGGTACTCACAGAAGGGAAAAAATATTTTGAAGGAAGAAAAGTTGTCAGAGATATTTTTCTGTTTGTTGCATTTTTTTTTTTTCCCTCTGTATCTCTGGGTGCTGGGGAGGATCTTTTCTCCCAATGGAGTTTGCACAGTTGTCTGGCCGTGTGGATCAGCTTGCCACTGAGGTTCAGAGTATTGCTGCATATCTTGCTAGGTTGCCTGTTGTGGAACCTAGGATCCCCATGCCAGATTTGTTTTTAGGGGATCGAGCTAAGTTTCAGAATTTCAAAAATAATTGTAAATTGTTTCTTGCCTTAAAATCTAAGTCCTCAGGAAACGCAGCGCAGCAGGTTCAAATTATCATCTCTCTCCTGCGTGGCGATCCTCAGGATTGGGCTTTTTCCCTGATACCTGGGGATCCTGTTTTGAGTGATGTTGATGCATTTTTTCAGGCTTTGGGGTTATTGTACGATGAGCCTAATGTCACTGATCAAGCTGAAAAAGCCTTGTTGGCATTAAATCAGGGGCTTGATGACGCTGAGTTATACTGTCAGAGATTCCGTAGGTGGGCAGTCCTGACCAAATGGAATGACGACGCTTTGGCGGCCCTTTTCCGGAAGGGTCTGTCGGATAATGTAAAGGATGTTATGGTGGGATTCCCTGTCCCCTCTTGTCTCAATGATTCTATGTCATTGGCGATTCAAATTGACAGACGTTTGCGTGAGCGGAGAAGTATGCGTGGAGTGGTGTTGCCTTGTGAGCCAGCTGCTGAGCCCATGCAGTGTGATGGAGTGGTGTCTGGGGCACAGCGTCATGAGTTTCGAAAGCGCAATGGGTTATGTTTCTACTGTGGTGATGCCTCTCATGCTATTTCAGTCTGCCCTAAGCGGGGAAGACATTTTGCACGCTCAGTTGTCTTGGGTAGTGTTCAGACTAAGTTTTTATTAACTGTCACTCTGATATGCTCTCTGTCCTCATTTTCTGCTCAGGCTTTCGTTGATTCTGGAGCAGCTATTAACCTGATGGATTATGATTTTGCTAAACGTTGTGGGTTTTCCTTGATACCCCTACAGAAGTCTATTCCTTTACTGGGGATCGATTCTACCCCTTTGGCTGAGAATAAACCCCAGTTTTCTACTCAGGTGATAATGAGGGTTGAACCTGATCACCCGGAGTGCTGCAAATTTTTGGTTCTATATAATCTGCATGACATTATAGTGCTGGGTTTCCCTTGGTTACAGTCTCATAATCCTGTTTTGGATTGGAAATCTGTGTCTGTAACCAGTTGGGGCTGCCAATGTGTTAGTGCCAACACTCCTGTTTTTTCTGCCTCCCCCCAGGCTGAGGATGTTCCTGACTTTTTGTTTGATTTTTCTGATGTGTTTAGCGAAAGTAAATCTGCATCCTTACCTCCCCATAGGAGCTATGACTGCGCTATTGAATTAGTGCCAGGTAGTAAATTCCCTAAGGGTCGCCTTTTTAACTTGTCTGTACCTGAACATGACGCTATGCGGTCTTATATCAAGGAATCATTGGAGAAGGGTCATATCAGACCATCCTCTTCACCCTTAGGTGCCGGTTTTTTCTTTGTGGCCAAAAGAGATGGTTCATTAAGGCCGTGTATTGATTATCGTCTCTTGAACAATATTACTGTGAAATATCAATACCCGTTACCCTTGATTTCTGACCTGTTTTCCAGGGTGAAAAACGCTACTTGGTTTACCAAGCTTGACCTCAGGGGGGCGTATAACCTTATTCGCATTAAGCACGGGGATGAATGGAAGACGGCATTTAACACCCCTGAAGGGCATTTTGAGTACCTTGTGATGCCCTTTGGGCTCACTAATGCTCCTTCCGTCTTCCAGTCCTTCATGAATGACATTTTCAGGGATTTTGTGGACAAGTTTCTGATTGTTTATTTGGATGATATCTTGATTTTTTCTAATGACTGGGACTCTCATGTGAAACATGTTCGAACTGTATTCCAGATTTTGAGAGAGAATGCTCTGTATGTGAAGGGATCAAAGTGTCTTTTTGGCGTACAGAAGATCTCATTTCTGGGATTCATTTTGTCCCCATCTGTTATTGAAATGGACCCGGTCAAGGTTCAGGCCATCTGTGATTGGGTCCAACCTACTTCATTAAAGGCTCTTCAGAGATTTTTGGGTTTTGCCAATTTTTATCGTAAATTTATTGGTAATTTCTCTGTTATTGTTAAACCATTAACTGATTTGACCAGAAAGGGTTCTGATGTGGTGAATTGGCCTCCTGAGGCAGTCTCTGCGTTTCAGGAACTTAAGCAGAGATTCACTTCTGCTCCTGTTCTACGGCAGCCTGATGTTTCTCTGCCATTTCAGGTGGAGGTTGATGCCTCTGAAATTGGGGCAGGTGCCGTTTTGTCCCAAAAAGATCCAGAGACCTCTAAAAGTAACCCTTGTGCCTTTTTCTCTCGAAAATTTTCTCCTACTGAACGTAATTATGACGTGGGTAATCGGGAGTTATTGGCCATGAAGTGGGCTTTTGAAGAGTGGAGACATTGGCTGGAGGGAGCCAAACATCAGGTGGTGGTCCTTACGGACCATAAGAATCTGGTCTATCTGGAATCTGCCAAGCGACTCAATCCTAGACAGGCCAGGTGGGCCTTGTTTTTCACACATTTTAATTTTGTGGTTTCCTTTCTTCCTGGCACTAAGAATGTTAAGGCGGATGCCCTCTCGAGGAGTTTCCTTGCGGACTCTCCTGAGCTATCTGATCCCTCTGTTATTTTGAAGGAGGGTGTAGTTCTTTCCGCCATCTCGCCCAATTTGAGACTTGCTCTGGAGGGGTGTCAGGAGGATAGGCCCGAGCGCTGCCCTGTTGGAAAATTGTTTGTCCCGGACCAATGGAAAAAGAGTGTGATGTCTGAGATTCATTGTTCCGCATTGGCTGGGCATCCCGGAATTTTTGGTACCAGAGACATGGTTAGTCGGTCCTTTTGGTGGCCTACTTTGTCTCGCGATGTCAGGGAATTTGTGCAGTCCTGCGGGACTTGCTCTCGCTCCAAGCCTTGCTCTCGCTCTAGTGGTTTGTTGATGCCATTGCCTGTGCCAAAGAGACCATGGACCCATATCTCTATGGATTTCATTTCCGATCTTCCTGTTTCTCAGAGAATGACCACCATCTGGGTAATTTGTGATAGGTTTTCCAAAATGATACATCTTGTGCCATTACCTAAGTTGCCTTCCTCCTCTGAATTGGTGCCGTTGTTCCTTCAGCACGTGGTTCGTTTACACGGCATTCCTGAGAAAAATTGTGTCTGACAGAGGAGTCCAGTTTGTTTCCAGATTTTGGAGGACTTTTTGTTCTAAACTGGGTGTTCAATTGTCTTTCTCCTCGGCATTTCATCCTCAGACCAATGGTCAAACTGAGAGAACAAACCAGACATTGGAGACTTATCTAAGATGCTTTGTGTCTGCTGATCAGGATGACTGGGTCTCTTTTTTGCCTTTGGCTGAGTTTGCTCTTAATAATAGGGCTAGCTCTGCCACTTTGATGTCTCCGTTTTTCTGTAATTCTGGGTTTCACCCTCGATTTTCTTCAGGACAGACAGAGGCTTCTGTCTGTCCAGGTGTTGACTCTGTTGTTGAGCGTATGCAGCAGATTTGGGACCAGGTAGTGGAGAGGTTGTCCCTCTCTCAGGAGAAGGCCCAGCGGTTTGCTAACCGGCATAGGACTGATGGTCCTCGGTTTAAAGTGGGGGACTTGGTCTGGTTGTCCTCAAAGAATATTCCTATGAGAGTAACATCTCCTAAATTTAAGCCTAGGTTCATTGGACCTTATAAGATCATGGAGATTATTAATCCTGTTTCTTTTCGTTTGCTTCTTCCAGGGACATTTAAGATCCATAACGTGTTCCACAAGTCCTTGTTGAAGAGGTTTGTTGAGCCAGTGGTTCCTGCTGCTGTGCCTCCTGACCCTGTTTTGGTTGAGGGCAATCTGGAGTATGTGGTTGAGAAAATATTGGATTCTCGTTTTTCTAGACGAAGACTCCAGTATTTGGTTAAATGGAGAGGTTATGGTCAGGAAGATAATTCTTGGGTGTTTGCTTCGGACATCCATGCTAGGAGACTTATCCGTGCGTATCATAGAACTCATCCTGACCGACCTGGTTGCTCAAATGAGGGTTCGGTGACCCCTCCTCAAGGGGGGGTACTGTTGTGAATGGGTTTGAGATGAGTTCTGAGCAGAGGCTCCCTCTGGTGGTTACAAGCGGTACTAGTGAGGATTGTGAGGACTGGGAATCAGGTGTTACTGATTGGTCTTATTTAAGGGAATCATTTTCCCATCAGGGTTGCCGGTGATCAATTGTTCTGGTCTGAATCCTTCTTTCCAGTTTCCCTTGTAGCCTGCTGTGTCGTGTCTGCATCTCCTGCTATCAGATAAGACAATTTCTTATTTTGTGTTTTTGCTATATTTTTGCATTTTGTCCTGCACTTCTGTGGGGGCCTTCTGGGTCCCCTCCGGGGGCTTTTGCCCTCTCAGTTTAGTTCAGCCACTGTGTTTTGTAATTTTGCTTTTTCCAGTTTTTTCAGTGGCTGCTGTTTTTGTTACACCAGAGAACTAATTTAGGTGGTAGAGGTCGTGTGATCTCAGGTGATTTTGAAATTAGTAGAGTTGGTGTTTTTTCAGGGTTTTCTGAGATTGCAGTAAGTACCCTTCCTATCCTTTTCTATTTAGATAGTTTGGGCCCCAGCGTTTGCTCATACTATTTTCTTTCTGTGTCAGTATTTCCTCTTGTCTAACCGCCATTACATGTTTGGGGGCTTTCTATTATCTTTGGGGTTCTGCTACGGGGCAGATAGCTTTCCTATTTCTATCTTTAGGTGTAGTTAGTTTCTCAGGCTGTGACGAGGCGTCTAGGACCAACGTAGGAACGCTCCACGGCTGCCTCTAGTTGCGGTGGTTAGTCAGGGTACTGCAATCTCATAGATTCCAACTGCTCTGGTGTATTTCCTTTTTTGCCTGCACTCCTCAGCTACCGTAACATAACATATAACTAATTCTAGCCTCAGCCAGGCAGGAGCTAATAAAACCCATTCCGTCACTGCCAGCGTTGCCCACCAGCCTCGATCACACTTAGCTGCCAACAGCTCCGATTTCTCTATTAATATTTCTAAATTATTAAAGGGGGTCCGAAGCCAACCCAAATTAGTAGCGTAATTCACTTCAGGCACTTGCAAATTCGTTATGGAGCATAGAGACGAACTAGTAATTTTATATTTTACTCCTAAAAGATAGGCAGTGTTTACAAGGTATAAAAATTGTTTACAAAATGAGACAATCAAAGTATGTACAATGCAGTTACAAATAAAAGGGGGTTAAGAAAGAAATAAACTCACGTATTGCTTAGATCATCTTACGCAAAACCATGCTGGGGGGAGGAGCCAGACTTCACAATGCATTGGGAGGTCTGATTGCAGCAGATTCCCAGGCAAGAAGAGCAAGGCTGGGCTGAGGGAACGTCACTTATTCCTCTGGGTTTGTGACATCACTAAAGCGGCTGGTTTACTGGCCCCCTGGCCCCTTGCTCATAGTTAATTTGGTTCTGAAAACTTATAACGATCATAGCTCAGAGATGGAATCTCTTACAGCGATGCACAGCGTACCATTTTACTTCGCATGGCGTGCGTTTAAGTCTAAACGTGGAGTACCTGGGTGGATCGGCTAAGCAGGAATCTGTTTCTTGGATTCTGCTGGTGCCAGCGCTTAGAAAATTCACTGGTTATTGACTTTACCGATGAACAGGCAGATATGAAAATTTCATACTCCTAACATACACAGGGGTCAAGATATTTCATCTTGAATAACGATCATACAACAAAGGAAGAGACCATGTGTTTTCAGAGTTGCTAAACCGGTTTTCTCAGCTGCTAGGAGGAAGGGGTTGGAGGGGGAGCTGCTAGCAAGCTAGTGTCACATTACACAAGTGTGTGTAGCTGGAGTGTCAGTGAAGCTAAGGAACGTTCTAGAAGTAGGTGACAATAATAAGGAAAACCATAATCATATTTACAGTATTGTGACAACCTCCTTACACCCCTCCCCCCTAAAACATGGTCGTCCCCGACCATGACTACAACTGCGGGGTTAAAAACAACGTCAGAGATTAGTTTATCTATCCCACTTCTGACACCACTATATCATGAAAATTCCACTTATTTATTTGCTAACCAATTTGTCAGGGTTATGACCCACAACTTTTGGTTTCACTTTCAGTTCCGTTTTGGAACTTGCAGCTCTCTAGCTCCCCCTTTACCCTCAGGTCAGTCAGGGAACTGCACCTTGGGTAAGTAGTTGCCGGAAAGGCTGCCTTGTCGCATCCTGGTTATTGGGCACTCTGCAGTGAGGTCGTTGTGTATATCACCAGTCCAGGCAGGGAATACACACATAAACCTCTGATCCGTCACTTTCAGAGTTTCCCAATACCTCCAGGGGCGCTATACTGCCACCAGTTCCTATTTGATACTAAAACCAATATCGGGTCAGGAACCTACCCACAAGATAGCGTAGTTTAGCGCGGAGGACGTGGCGGTTCGTTCATAGAGCAAGGAAAACGAAACTAGTAAATTTTATAGATTTACTCGAGAAAATATAGGCAATGTTTAGAAGCATAGAAAAGATATTCCAAAAGGAGAAAAAGTACAGTATATACAAGCAGTTACAAATAAAAGAGGATTATAATAAGAACTTACACATCTCAGTCATGAGTATGATGTGTCGATGAGGGGGGAGGAGAACCGTCCCAGAACAAAGTGTACATCTGCACAGCTTCATGGAGCTGATTCTCCAGGCAAGTGACCACTTCCTCATGGAGCGGGTAAGCTTTATGCTTTTTCCCTGCTGACCTCATGAGTTTGTCTGAGTTAGAGAATGTATGCCCCTTTCTTAAGTTATTGAAACTTCTACTTGTCTGGCCGGGGGGCTCACAGAGTGACGCCAGGAGTATCATATGGTCGCTTATGAATTTATCTTTCTTTAGATACCAAACATCATATGTCTATGTATTACTGGGAGGCATATACCATTTTCTCGGTTTCTGGTGAACGCACGGGCTGCGAAACGCTGCTGTGCGTAGCTTTAATTATGCCGATTCCGGAAATTTATTTGTCCTGTCCCTATGATTACTGTAGGTTATTAAATTTGAGTTTGCATGGACAAAGAACCATGTGCTGGAAACAACCAGATTTAACTGGTCAGGAGTTCACATTACACAAAGCTTGTTTACCTGAAGGGAGGGGTGGAGTGGACATTCCAACATAGAGAAAGAGAGAGGGGGGGCTGCAGCTCTGAGAAGCTCAGTGTTACACTGCAAAAACTTAATGGGGTGGGGCAGCATGTCATTCACAAAGCAGGGAGATGTAGCAGGCAGCTCTGGATGGATGCTTCGGTTATTTACGCAATAACTTATTTTCCTGACACCTCCCCCTTTTGGTCTGTGCTACGGAGGCAGGACCTCTCGGTACTCCTCCATGCGCACCTCTGCTGGCTCCCCCCACTGGGATAACCCTTAAGCATTGCCATGCTCATTGCCCTTTTTTTGTGTTTGACTGAAAAATTTTACAGCTGGAGGGCAAGGCTCCAGCGTAGCAACCTTCCGTTGGTACCGGACATGGTGTGCAGCCAGCTCAGGGGGTTGTGGTCAGTCACGATGGTGAAGGTGCATCCGTACAGGTAGGGCTGCAGACGTTGCAGGGCCCAAACCATGGCCAGGCACTCCTTCTCTATAGTGGAATAGGTCACTTCCCTCAGCTGAAGCTTTCGGCTCAGGTACAACACAGTGTGCTCTTGGTTCCTCGAGTTGACTTGGTTGAGCACAGCATTGAGGCCAAACACGCTGTCCTAGAGAAGTGGTTAGTGATAGAAGCTTTGATGCAGATGTGGAAGTGGGACTGTTAATGGGTATGTTGAAGTCTCCCAGGATAAGGGTTGGTAGTTCTGAGGACATGAAGTGCGGCAGCCAGGCTGAGAAGTGGTCAATGAAGTGGGTGGGTGAGCCTGGGAGCCGGTATATGACCGCTACTCTGAGGGAGAGGGGACGGAATAGCCTGATGGTGTGGACCTCAAAAGAAGGGAATGAGAGTGATGGAACTGGGGGGATGACCTGGAAAGAGCATTGTGGGGACAGGAGTATGCCAACTCCACAACCATGTCTGTTTGTGGGTCTCGGGGAATGGGAGAATTGTAAGCCACCATGTGAAATGGCAGCAGGGGAGACAGTGTCAGAATCCTGAATCAAGGTTTCAGTGAGGGCCAACAGTTGTTTAGAAAGTAGTTGTGCAGGAAAGGAAGCTTGTTAAATACAGATCGTGGATTCCAGAGGGCACAATTAAAAGGAGATGAGGGAGTGCTAGTAATATTAATAAGATTATTATGGTTTCGATATGAGGTAGGGTAGAGGTTGGGGGATGGGTGACCAGGGTTGGGGGAGATGTGTCCTGAAATCAGTAGGAGAAGGAAGATAAAGAGCAAGTAGTTGTTGGAATTGTAAGTAGTTTTTTTATGCAATGAGTTTGGGCAAGGTGGGCTGACGTTTTTCAGGACGTGAGGAGTGCATGGGAGCTGTACATGGGAGAGGGAAGTATAGAGTGGCTGAAGTGTATGAGTCGTGATGGGGCGGTGAATGTGGATGGCAAGGGAATACTGGAGGATAGAAATGGAAAGCAAAGTGTGGGTTACCTGACTTCTGCCCTGACTAACTGCCATGAAATAACTGCCGTTTGCTTGATGCTTTGCTTCTGTGATGCTTTGCTTATGGGATGTCTGCGTGCTGCACCCCACACTGAGTGGACCCCTTAGAATGCTACTAAATATAAAGGCCACACTACAGGGTCAGGAGAGAGGGATTGTGGGAGCTGGTTTGGGATAATTTGGCAGCTGGGCCAGGACACCAGAGGGTGGTTAGATGATCAAAGGCACTAGACCTGGCTACATCTATATGCTATAGCAGCTTCCACCTGATAACATCTAGAGAGGCCCCAGTCACAGATATAAAGCAGTAAATATAAAATACAGTGCAACAAATGAATTATACCAAAGCTTTAGCAGACACCTTAAAATATGTTGCAAAGTGGTAAAGCAGCAGATGACCGACAGCAAGCAGAAGTATGGAGTTGTACTGTACCATTAGGATATATTGCAGCAGAAAAGACAGCCAGCAGAGGTGGGGAGTTGTAACATTCAGGCTGCTTGGTAACATTGAATGGAGTGAAATACATGCAGGGTGGATCAGTTCAGAAGTTGAAGGATTTCATTACTTGTGTGAAGAGAGAAGATGAATGTTAATTCCTTGCCATGGAATAACTGCCGTTTGCTTGATGCTTAGCTTATGTGATGCTTTGCTTATGGGATGCCTGCGTGCTGCACCCCAGGACAAAAATACACATTTTCTCATATTATAACCCCCACCAAAAGGCCCCAAATTCATAGGGGCCACATAACTGCCAGCAGCTACTGTAGGTAATGTTTGGTCTCTAAGCTTAGCTGAAATCTTGATACAAAAGATGACTTCAGTCTCGACCGCTCTATGAGTAGTTATTATATAAATTGGGATTTCCTAAAATTATGAAGGGCCGAGTCCAGCACACAACCGGGACCTTGTGAGGTCATCGTAGAGGGGTGAGTGGGTGGGACTCAGGGTCTGATAAAAGATCAATTCCAATTATGATCTGTGTTCGTACAGAGAGTTGCATGTCATGTATGTAGGGACCCCGTTATTGACGAAAAATAGAAACGCTCTCTTTCGGCTAAACTGAGTCGTCTCTGTGATCAGTGTAGTAAGTTCTCCTGTTAATCCCTTTTATTTTATGTAACTGTTTATACTGTATTGTTTTGTCCCCTATGTAAAATCTTTTGTATATTTTTCATAAACACTGCCTCACTTTGGATTAAATATAAAATTTAATAGTTCTGTTCCTTCTGTTCTGTAAACTGCACCTCGAAATGATAGCTAACTTGAAGTAGTCTGAGGTTGTCAGAGAGTTAGCTGTGATTGTACCGGGGTGTGTACACATTCCCTGTGTTGGAATCCAGGGGTGTATATGCCGTACGTTGACGGCCTAGTGGTGTGAACAGACTGCGGTCTTCTCCGTTGATCGTCGGCCAATTGTGTAATTGTCCGGATGATAGGAGGCAGCAGAGAGCTGGGAACTCCAAAGACCACAGCGGGGGGTACTTGTGACCTTCACGGCCTGTGATATCAGGTATTTGTGGGATTAAGCGAAACCACACAAACAACAGCTGTATAGTCTCAAAAATGCAAACTTTATTACAAATAAATACAAGACATGATAAAAGCTGGACAGGGATGGATACAGGACAGAAGTAATCCAAGGGTGGTAATCACAGAATTGTGGATACAAAACAGGCTAAACGGCAAAAGGCTGCTCAATGAGTAGCCCTAAATGGCAGAGAAAAATCAAGATAGTGGTAGCATCAGGGTCTCAGTATATACTAAATGCTGCAGATATGACATGATGACAGAAAAGAAGAGAGAAAGAAAAGCATACATGTGGTTACTTAAATATGCCAGTGCACAATAAACTACACGATACCTGAAAGTAAGGTAACCCATGCAGCTTATATGAAAATCATATGTGATACATGTCACAAGCAAATAGGAGTCCTAACATACCACTCGGTATCCATCCCTGTCCAGCTTTTATCATGTCTTGTATTTATTTGTAATAAAGTTTGCATTTTTGAGACTATACGGCTGTTGCTTGTGTGGTTTCGCTGTATTTGGTACAGCTTTGTCTCTCCATTATGTCCATTATTTACATGTCGGATAGATAAATTATTTCCTTCATACATTTGTATCTAGTCGCGACATGCTAGTTACTAGTAACTTATATTTGTTCATTTGTGGGATTAAGAAAGTCCTGACAAATTTCGTATCCCTGAGACACCCCATTCCCATGCCGCTCACGTTCCCTGCATGGAGAACTGATTTCCTGGCATTTGGCCCTACCCCTCATTGACTTCAATGACCCCCTCATTACCTGAGAACCCTCTCAACGACGCCCCCCATCACCTGCAGACCCATCGACTGCGATCCCCATTGCCCACGGACCGTCTGACGCCACCCCCCTCCCATTTGTGGACCCTTTCACTAACACTCTAATTGATACACCCCCACCCCATTACCTGCGGACCTTCTCACTAATACACTCTGCACCCCATTACCTGCGGACCAGCTCACTAATACACCCCCCATTAGCTGCAGACCCTCTCACTAATAAACCCTCCATTACCTGCGGACCTTCTCACTGATACACCCTGCACCCCATTATCTGCGGACCCTTTCACTGATACACCCCCCCACCCATTACCTGCAGACCCTCTTAATGATACATCCCCCATTACCTGCAGACTCTCTCACTAATACACCCCCCATTAGCTGCAGACCCTCTCACTAATAAACCCTCCATTACCTGCGGACCTTCTCACTGATACACCCTGCACCCCATTATCTGCAGACCCTTTCACTGATACACCCCCCTCCCCATTACCTGCAGACCCTGTTAATGATACATCCCCCATTACCTGCAGACTCTCTCACTAATACCTCCTCCCATTACCTGCGGACCCCCTCACTGATACACCCCCCCATTACCTGTGGACCCTCTTAATGATAAACCCCCCATTACCTGCGGACCCCCTCACTGATACACCCCCCATTACCTGTGGACCCTCTTGGTGACTCTGTGTTTAGTTTCAGGCTCGGATCTCTCAGGATAAAGCTTTCGCTCGTAAGATGTCTGTCGGGGCGCAGTTCCAGGTATGGATGTCTCCCGGATATGTGGGTGATATTTTGGGGGCAGTTCCAGGTATGGACGTCTCCCGGATATGTGGGTGATATTTTGGGGGCAGTTCCAGGTATGGATGTCTCCCGGATATGTGGGTGATATTTTGGGGCAGTTCCAGATATGGATGTCTCCCGGATATGTGGGTGATATTTTGGGGACAGTTCCAGGTATGGACATCTCCCGGATATGTGGGTGATATTTTGGGGACAGTTCCAGATATGGATCTCCCGGATATGTGGGTGATATTTTGGGGGCAGTTCCAGGTATGGACGTCTCCCGGATATGTGGGTGATATTTTGGGGACAGTTCCAGGTATGGATGTCTCCCGGATATGTGGGTGATATTTTGGGGACAGTTCCAGGTATGGACGTCTCCCGGATATGTGGGTGATATTTTGGGGGCAGTTCCAGGTATGGACGTCTCCCGGATATGTGGGTGATATTTTGGGGACAGTTCCAGGTATGGACGTCTCCCGGATATGTGGGTGATATTTTGGGGACAGTTCCAGGTATGGACGTCTCCCGGATGTGTGGGTTATATTTTGGGGACAGTTCCAGGTATGGACGTCTCCTGGATATGTGGGTGATATTTTGGGGACAGTTCCAGGTATGGACGTCTCCCGGATATGTGGGTGATATTTTGGGGCAGTTCCAGGTATGGACGTCTCCTGGATATGTGGGTGATATTTTGGGGACAGTTCCAGGTATGGACGTCTCCCGGATATGTGGGTGATATTTTGGGGGCAGTTCCAGATATGGACGTCTCCCGGATGTGTGGGTTATATTTTGGGGACAGTTCCAGGTATGGACGTCTCCCGGATGTGTGGGTATATTTTGGGGACAGTTCCAGGTATGGACGTCTCTTGGATATGTGGGTGATATTTTGGGGACAGTTCCAGATATGGATGTCTCCCGGATATGTGGGTGATATTTTGGGGGCAGTTCCAGGTATGGACGTCTCCCGGATATGTGGGTGATATTTTGGGGACAGTTCCAGATATGGATGTCTCCCGGATATGTGGGTGATATTTTGGGGGCAGTTCCAGTATGGACAGTCTCCCGGATATGTGGGTGATATTTTGGGGACAGTTCCAGGTATGGATGTCTCCCAGATATGTGGGTGATATTTTGGGGGCAGTTCCAGTATGGACATCTCCGGATATGTGGGTGATATTTTGGGGACAGTTCCAGGTATGGACGTCTCCCGGATATGTGGGTGATATTTTGGGGACAGTTCCAGGTATGGACTGTCTCCCGGATATGTGGGTGATATTTTGGGGGCAGTTCCAGTATGGACATCTCCCGGATATGTGGGTGATATTTTGGGGACAGTTCCAGTATGGAGTCTCCCGGATATGTGGGTGATATTTTGGGGGCAGTTCCAGTATGGACGTCTCCCGGATATGTGGGTGATATTTTGGGGACAGTTCCAGGTATGGACATCTCCCGGATATGTGGGTGATATTTTGGGGACAGTTCCAGGTATGGTGTCTCCTGGATATGTGGGTGATATTTTGGGGGCAGTTCCAGGTATGGACGTCTCCCGGATATGTGGGTGATATTTTGGGGACAGTTCCAGATATGGAGTCTCCGGATATGTGGGTGATATTTTGGGGGCAGTTCCAGTATGGCGTCTCCGGATATGTGGGTGATATTTTGGGGACAGTTCCAGGTATGGACGTCTCCTGGATATGTGGGTGATATTTTGGGGGCAGTTCCAGGTATGGCGTCTCCGGATATGTGGTGATATTTTGGGGCAGTTCCAGGTATGGATCGTCTCCCGGATATGTGGGTGATATTTTGGGGGCAGTTCCAGTATGGACGTCTCCCGGATATGTGGGTGATATTTTGGGGCAGTTCCAGGTATGGACGTCTCCTGGATATGTGGGTGATATTTTGGGGTCAGTTCCAGGTATGGGCGTCCCCTTGGATATGTGGGTGATATTTTGGGGGCAGTTCCAGGTATGGACTGTCCCGGATATGTGGGTGATATTTTGGGGGCAGTTCCAGGTAGGGAAACATCTCCCGGATATGTGGGTGATATTTTGGGGACAGTTCCAGATATGGATGTCTCCCGGATATGTGGGTGATATTTTGGGGGCAGTTTCAGGTATGGACGTCTCCCGGATATGTGGGTGATATTTTGGGGACAGTTCCAGGTATGGAGTCTCCCGGATATGTGGGTGATATTTTGGGGATGTTCCAGGTATGGGCGTCTCTTGGATATGTGGGTGATATTTTGGGGCATTCCAGGTATGGACATCTCCCGGATATGTGGGTGATATTTTGGGGCAGTTTCCAGGTATGGAACTCTCCCGGATATGTGGGTGATATTTTGGGGACAGTTCCAGGTATGGACGTCTCCCGGATATGTGGGTGATATTTTGGGGGACAGTTCGGGTATGGACGTCTCCCGGATATGTGGGTGATATTTTGGGGGCAGTTCCAGTTATGGACGTCTCCCGGATATGTGGGTGATATTTTGGGGACAGTTTCAGGTATGGACGTCTCCCGGATATGTGGGTGATATTTTGGGGACAGTTCCAGATATGGACGTCTCCCTGATACGTGGGTCATATTTTGGGGCGGTATTGGGTATGGATCTCGACAGTTGGGTGGTTCTGGGTTGGGTGATGTTATTTTGAGGAGATGTTCCCAGTTATGATTGCTGCCGTCCTGACTGGTTCTCTGACCGCAGCGCTCGCTCACTGTTCTCATGGAGAAGATGTACGCCGCCAGCCCCCATTTCATCCGCTGCATAAAACCCAACAGTGAGAAGCAGCCGGGGGTCTTCCGTCCTGAAGAGGTGCTGAACCAGGTGATGAGCTTTGTGGGGGTGTGGACTCAAGTAAAGTGACAGGGTGGGGTGTGCACCCCCTTTGAAGTGACAGGGTAGGGTGTGCACTCCCAATAATGTGACAGGGTGGGGTGTGAACCCCCAGTAAAGTGACAGGGTTGGGTGTGGACCCCCAATAATGTGACAGGGTGGGGTGTAAACCCCCAGTAAAGTGACAGGGATGGGTGTGGACCCCCAATAATGTGACTGGGTGGGCTGTGAACTCACAGTAAAGTGACAGGGATGGGTGTGGACCCCCAATAATGTGACGGGGTGGGCTGTGAACGCACAGTAAAGTGACAGGGATGGGTGTGGACCCCCAATAATGTGACGGGGTGGGCTGTGAACCCCCAGTAATGTGACAGGTTTGCGTGTGGACCCCCAGTAATGTGAGGATTTGTCACCAGCTGCGGTATAACGGTCTGATGGAGACGCTGCGGATCCGCAGGGACGGCTTCTCCTGGAGACCCTCCTTCCACGACTTTGTTGGGCAGTAAGTGACTTATCTCTGGATGGGAATTGTGGCCGGATCCCTCCGCCCAATGAGCACGGTCATGTGATCAGAGGTCACTGTATGCATGGCACGCTTACGTGATTGGTTCTAAGGGCATATGTATGATGCGGTCACGTGATCGGCTCCGAGAGCGCAGTATGTATGACTTATATGACACACTCATGTGATCGGCTCCAACGGCGGGTACGTGTATGAGTACGATCACGTGATTGGCTACAAGGGAATTTTGTGTGGGTTGCAGTAAGTGTATGACGTGGTCACGTGATCGGTTCCAAGGGCGCGGTCTGTGGGTTGCGGGACTTGTATGATGCATTCACGTGATCGGCTTAGAGTGCGCGGTATGTGAGTATGGTGGAGCTGTATGTGGACCTCGGGTTGTGTATGACGCGGTTACATGATCGGCTCAGAGTGCGCGGTATGTGAGTATGGTGGAGCTGTATGTGAGCCTGGGATGTGTATAACGCGTGTACATGATGGCTCAGAGGCCGCGGATATGTGAGTATGGTGGAGCTGTATTGGCCTCGGGATGTTATGACTGCGGTTACATATCGGCTCAGAGGGCGCGGTATGTGAGTATGGTGAGTGTATGTGGGCCTCGGGTATGTGTATGACGCAGTTACATATCGGCTCAGAGGGCGCGGTATGTGAGTATGGTGGAGTCTATGTGGGCCTCGGGATGTGTATGACGCGGTTACATGATCGGCTCAGATGGCGCGGTATGTGATATGGGGAGCTGTATATGGGCCCGGGAGTGTATGATGCAGGTTACATGATCGGCTTCAGAGGCGCGGTATGTATGAGTATGGTGGAGCTGTATGTGGCCGGGATGTGTATGAAGCGGTTAACTATGATCGGCTCAGAGTGCGCGGTATGTGAGTATGGTGGAGCTGTATGTGGGCCTCGGGATGTTATGAGTGGTTACATGTATCGCTCAGAGGGCGCGGGTATGTGAGTATCGGTGGAGCTGTATGTGGGCCTCGGGATTGTATGAGCGGTTACATGATCGGCTCAGAGGCGCGGTATGTGAGTATGGTGGAGCTGTATGTGGCTCGGGATGTGTATGACGCGGTTACATGATCGGCTCAGAGTGCGCGGTATGTGAGTATGGTGGAGCTGTATGTGTGCCTCGGGATGTGTATGAAGCGGTTACATGATCGGCTCAGAGTGCGCGGTATGTGAGTATGGTGGAGCTGTATATGGGCCTCGGGAGGTTATGATGCGGTCACATTATCGGCTCAGAGTGCGCGGTATGTGAGTATGGTGGAGCTGTATGTGAACCTCGGGATGTGTATGACGCGGTTACATGATCGGCTCAGAGGGTGCGGTATGTGAGTATGGTGGAGCTGTATGTGGGCCTCGGGATGTGTATGACGCGGTTACATGATTGGCTCAGAGGGCGCGGTATGTGAGTATGGTGGAGCTGTATGTGGACCTCGGGATGTGTATGACGCGGTTACATGATCGGCTCAGAGGACGCGGTATGTGAGTATGGTGGAGCTGTATGTGTGCCTCGGGAGGTTATGATGCGGTCACATTATCGGCTCAGAGTGCACGGTATGTGAGTATGGTGGAGCTGTATGTGGGCCTCGGGATGTGTATGACGCGGTTACATGATTGGCTCAGAGGGCGCGGTATGTGAGTATGGTGGAGCTGTATGTGGACCTCGGGATGTGTATGACGCGGTTACATGATCGGCTCAGAGGGCGCGGTATGTGAGTATGGTGGAGCTGTATGTGTGCCTCGGGAGGTTATGATGCGGTCACATTATCGGCTCAGAGTGCACGGTATGTGAGTATGGTGGAGCTGTATGTGTGCCTCGGGATGTGTATGACGCGGTTACATGATCGGCTCAGAGGGCGCGGTATGTGAGTATGGTGCAGCTGTATGTGGACCTCGGGATGTGTATGACGCGGTGACATTATTGGCTCAGAGGGCGCGGTATGTGAGTATGGTGGAGCTGTATGTGGGCCTCGGGATGTGTATGACGCGGTCACATTATCGGCTCAGAGGGCGCGGTATGTGAGTATGGTGGAGCTGTATGTGGGCCTCGGGATGTGTATGACGCGGTTACATGATCGGCTCAGAGTGCGCGGTCTGTCAGTATGGTGGAGCTGTATGTGGGCCTCGGGAGGTTATGTTGCGGTCACATGATCGGCTCAGAGGGCGCGGTATGTGAGTATGGTGGAGCTGTGTGTGGGCCTCGGGATGTGTATGATGCGGTTACATGATCGGCTCAGAGTGCGCGGTATGTGAATATGGTGGAGCTGTATGTGGGCCTCGGGATGTGTATGACGCGGTTACATGATCGGCTCAGAGTGCGCGGTATGTGAATATGATGGAGCTGTATGTGGGCCTCGGGATGTGTATGACGCGATTACATGATCGGCTCAGAGTGCGCGGTCTGTGAGTATGGTGGAGCTGTATGTGGGCCTCGGGATGTGTATGACGCGGTCACATGATCGGCTCAGAGGGCGCGGTATGTGAATATGGTGGAGCTGTATGTGGGCCTCGGGATGTGTATGACGCGGTCACATTATCGGCTCAGAGGGCGCGGTATGCGAGTATGGTGGAGCTGTATGTGGGCCTCGGGATGTGTATGATGCGGTCACATGATCGGCTCAGAGGGCGCGGTATGTGAGTATGGTGGAGCTGTATGTGGGCCTCGGGATGTGTATGACTCGGTTACATGATCGGCTCAGAGTGCGCGGTATGTGAGTATGGTGGAGCTGTATGTGGGCCTCGGGAGGTTATGATGCGGTCACATGATCGGCTCAGAGGGCGCGGTATGTGGGACGCGGTGATGGCTCTTTCCTTTTTGCAGGTTTGGGATCCTCCTTTTTGCCCCTGACGTACCTGTGAGCAGAGACAGGTGAGTGCGCGGACCCCCGGCATATTCTGGGGTACCCCTCTAATGTTGTGCAGCTCCTCCTCTTAAATCCAATACGGACAGTGATTGACTGCAGTGGTCACTTGTATTTGTCTGTCTGTCAGTAGAGAGTGGTGGGTGACTGGACAGGCGGGGGTCGGTGCTGACTGTTCTATCCCTTCCTTAGTAGTTAAAAGCAGTGATTGCCTGGGCGACATCTGCATCCTGTCTGATCGCTGTGCATAGTTCTCCATGCTGACTGTTTCCTCTTTCAGTTGTATGCGGATCCTGCAGAGGGCAGAGCTGAGCGGCTGGCAGTGCGGGTGAGTTCCCAGTCTGGACTTCCTATTGTGGTAAGAGGCAAGTACCGTTAAACGTCTGTCTCTGACAGGACATCGCGGCTCTTCTTCAAGTACTGGCACCAAGACGAGATGACGCAGAAGCTGCTGAGTCTGCGGGATGCGGCAGTCACTGTCCAGAAGTGTAAGTAACAGGGTCTGTGACATGGACCCTCGCTGGAGAGAAAGCATCCTGTCTGGGGTCACCATATGTAGATAGTGCCCAGGATATTTGAGCGCCAGCCAGGGCCGGGGGGTATACTCGGTACCGGCTGGTTCATAAGGGGATGTGTCACAGCAGCAGTGACCCGGTCCGTGGCCCTGGGCGTCCAATTAAAAATGATCATAAGGGGATGATAAAGTTTATGAAAGATAGTTCGTGATGCCACCTGTGGTATTCGGCAATAAAGATGTTAGCCGACGCTGCAGATTCAGTCCACTGGGGCTGATGGTGATACAGCAGAGTTGTTACAGCTCTCCACAGGTAGAACTAGGCCCCAGGGCAGCTGTATGTGTAGGAGATGATGGTGGTTGTTGTAGTGCAGGGCTGAGGTGACGCAGCTAATAAACAGGAGGACACAGCAGTGTGCAGTCTTCACAGGTTTTACTCACAGTTCTGATGTTACAATCCCCAGCCGGGGTGCTGTGTCCTCAGGGTCTGTGGTCCAGACAGCTCTCAGATAACTTGGGGTGCACGTTGCCAGGGCTCCCTTAGATGTTCCTTTCCTGGCCATCTCACTACGCTGGCTACCACCTCTCCTGCCCTGCGTCTTCACACACAGTGTCCCGATCCAGCAGACTCTGATCTTGTCGGGCGACGTTGGTCAGACCCCTGGATCCTATATGTCTGCCTTTTCAGTGAATGTGTTGGATGTGGCTGTAGCACTTGCAGATACTGCAGCCTCCGGTTTCCAAGCTGAGTCCTTTGCTTCTCCACTAGTTTTGGGGCCAGTCCCCTAATTGCGACCTGGTCCCTCCAACTGATTACGGTCAGCGTGGATACAGACCCCACGGGTGGATTCCTCACTGCCCATGCCCCTAGGACCTCTTCTTCCTCTCCTCCTCTGGAGTCTCTCTCCCTCTCTCTGTTGTCTGGGTGATATGGAAATTTAGTTAGGATAAAAATATCCTTCAGTGTTTGCTGCTTGCCATGTCCAAATCTCTATATAATGTCTTTTTGAGCGCTCAGAACGAAATGAGGACTGTCCACACGAAAGTGTCAGTATAACAGTTCGTCAAAGACATACATTTATTATTCATTCAAGGTTTTATACATTTACAAAAAGGGGCTGGTTAGTCAATTAACATACAATTAAAAGCTGCTAGATTATTGGCTGTTCTAGTGTAAATATGATAATTATGATAATCATGATTAAAAGAGCTGAAGTTGCAGAATTATTGTTTATATTCTTGTGACCTAGTTGTCTTGCATAACTATAATGTAAACAACAGATGTCTAATAGGACTTTTTGTACTTCATGCATTTGTTCCTTTACGAAGGCCTTATGAAGGCCAGATTTCTTTAAAACGACTGATTATAGCTGGCCTAGAAATATGTGAGCACAGGGTTTTTTAGCAAGTGAGATCTATCTAACTGTGAACTGTGAATACATATATGTGAATATACTTTGAATATATGGAATACATATATATTTCCATGACAGTCCCCCCTTAGATACCACTTGCCCTAAAAACCTGCTCCTGGCCCAAAGCGCTGCAACTCTTTTGTGCTGCCGGCGGGTTGAGAATATGCCTAGCGCATGTCTCCCCCACCGAATACAGACTTTTCGCAAATGGGCGGTCAGGAGGACTGTCCCTGTCGGGGGTTTATGTGTTTGCAATCATAATCTCATAGTTGATATGATGTTTCATCAAGGATGTGTATTCTCAGTCTGGAGGTAGTTCGGAGATCTGGTCAAGCCAGGCAGTTCCATCCGGACTGGTGCGAGGTCCAAGATGGTGAGTGGCATCAAATTGGTTGTCTCCTGAACAGTTTTTTCCATTATCCTGCGGATACAAGGAATTACACAGCAACCAGTAATTAATGCAAAAATGAGAACCCCCATAATGGCTGCCCCAACCTGTGCCAACATTTTCTGCCACCCACTCATCCACCCAAAGTATCGATCCCATGGGTCAGTGACACCTGAGTTCTGTTTCAGTTCCTCTGATAACTCAGTAAGTTTCTGTATTGCCATTGTGACTTTACCATTTGGGCCAGTGTTGTCTGGGATGTAGGTGCAACAGGTGTCTTTGATCATTTTGTAAACACCTCCTTTCTCAGCTAGAATCATATCCAAAGCCATTCTATTCTGGAATGCCATAATGGAAGTGGGGCCTAACTGTGCTGCCAAACCTTTTACAGCATCTATGGTGAAGTTAACAAATCTCTGCTGGTTATAATAGACGTAATTTATCCAATCTTTCAGCTGCAGAATGGAAGGGAGGGAGACACAGGAATTCATTACTGATGGGTAGGCGGAGCCCCAGATCAGGATGTCACCTCAGATCAAAAGAGTGCTGACTGGCTGGCCCCTCCAGCTCGGGCTCCTCCTACTCAGCTCCAGTCTAAGATTTGAGGTCTCAGAGGATGGTCGCTGCTAATGCAGCTCCTCAGAAGATTTTATTATTTTATATTCGGACAGGAGACTTGGATCACTAGTTGGTCTAGAGGTCTCAGGGGTACCAGCGCTGCTGTACCCCAACCTCTCCCTTGGCGGATCTGTATTTACTCAATAGTCCCTGCAGAATCCTTGCCGGCCCTGGGGGATGAGGAGAGCTTCCCTGGCGGGGACGCAAACCACACGTGCGGTCACTGCGTCCCTCGCCCTGGGGGGAAGCATGGGCACAAGCGCCACAAATCCTGAGGGGTCCCTGTGGCGCTAAGCTGGTGAGTACTCCACACAAAATTTTTATTATTAATGTGTGAGTGCTTTAGCGTCTGATGGCAGCGCTATTACATGTATTCAGTATGCTTCAGCGCTGCGGTGACAGCGCTATTACATGTATATCAGTATGCTTCAGTGCTGCGGTGACAGCGCTACTACATGTAATGTCAGTATGCTTCAGTGCTGCTGTGACAGCGCTATTACATGTATATCAGTATGCTTCAGCACTGCGGTGACAGCGCTATTACATGTTTATCAGTGTATTTCACCAGCCTCTCCCTTGGCGGATCTGTAACTACATAATGGTCCCTGCAGAATCTTGCCGGCCCTGGGGGATGAGGAGAGTTTCCCTGGCGGGGGCGCAAACCACACACTGGGGTCACTGCGCTTCCCGCCCTGGGGGGAAGCATGGGCATAGCGCCAGAAACCCTGGGGGTCCCTGTGGCGTTTCGGCTGGTGAGTACTCCACATTTTGGTAAAATGTGTTGAGAGTGTTTTAGCGACTGCTGCGGCAGCCGCTGTACATATATATGCCGGTGACTAGTGTTTCTATGTCCGCAGGAGGATGCCTGCAGGACGAGGGAAAGGAGGGGAGTACGCGCTCTTTTTATTTTTTGAATTTCGCGCCGCTTCTGAGCGCGCGCTTTACTGCAGCCTCCATTTCCGGCTCCTCTACATGGAGCACACGGAGGCAGAGCGCGGCGGCCATTGCTGATAAAGCGCTGCAGGCTGAAAGCTCCCCGGATCGTTCTCCTCCCCTCCCGGCTAGAATACGTGACCAGCTTGGTGAGTCGCTTCTAGCCCGCCGGGCAGAAGCTTAACCCCTTCACCTCCACAGCGCGGGCGCCGTCTGGGGCACTTCTGAGTGACAGATTGAGCTGTCCTGCGGCTGTTCTCGCATAAGGGGCTCGCACACTCTTTTAATATTAATAAAGAGGCTGTGGGGAGTCTGCGACATTAATGCTGCCACTATACGTTTCCGCTGACGATCCTGATGGCGTCGCATAATATTGCGATCGTTTGTGTGTCATTTTTAGTGTCGCTGGTGACTGCCAATCTGGGCAATCACATAGGCGATTAGCGATCTCCTTGACAACTTTGGCGGTCATTGCGTTATAAAAAAACAGCGCAATTTTTTAGCGATCTTGTGGAACGTTTTTCTGTTTAGTGTGGCATGGCTGTCCTGCAGCTGCGACCTTATAAGAGGCGCCTGAGATTCGCACACCCTTTTTCATTATCAAGGTTGTGGGGAGTCAGCTACTTTAACCCCTTCTTAGGAGGTTAACTCTTAATGGGAGACAGCTGGGGTAGCTCTCGCTTTAGAGCTTTAACCCTTCAGCGTTTGTTTTTTATTTAAGTACTGCTCTGGTTACTGACAGGTTTATCCTGCCATATACTATGCAAGGGCATGTCAGAGACCCTCTCACAGATCCGCTACGGATCAGCCTCGCGTATCTGACACGCAGACCTCAACTCATACACGGTCAGAGGTTCCAGTGGTGTCAAAATGAAGGCCTTCACTGGTTTCTATTGATGACCTTTTAGGTTATGGAGTGTCAACTAGATCCTCTCAAGGAAGCGACACAAATCGGTGCTTTCCTTCTCGCTTAGCGATGAAGTCCGATTCGGACAAGGAGGATCGGCAGGGACACCCTGCCTCTCTCAGGGGCCGTACTAAAATTTTCTGTGGAAGCCATGTGGACGTTACAGTTACCGGAGGAGGTAACTAGTCGTCCTGGTAAGCCGGCCCGGATGTTGCAAGGGTCGCATGGCTCGCGATGACCTTACAAACTGTATCCGTTTTTCTACGGAGTTATTTGTTAATTGGACCCCTTCTCCTGAAGTGAATGTCCCTTTATTCCAGCTTAGCAAATCTTCCTGGTAAAAGCGGAAGACGAGTCTGCAGGACACGCTGGACAGAAGAACGGAGATGGCAACAATTTCCATCTGTATAGCCGTGGATCATAGATTCGGTATTAAGGATCTAGGTGTACTTGTTAAGTTCCCCTGAGCCGGTTGGACCGTCTAAGGATGGCGTGGCAAGTTTCCCTCTATCAAGGTAGATGGGCTTTTCTAGTTGAAGGATAATGCGTCACTGCTATCCAGGGCGCAATCCTCGGCAGTTACAGTCAGAAGAGCACTGTGACTTGGATGGAACGCAGTTTTCCAACAGGGTTTGCTATCTTTAGCTTAGAAAGTGGTCAGCTATTTGACTGACCTCACGGAGCTGATTGCCAAGGCAAAGGCAAAAGAAGCAGCTTTACCGCAGCGCAGAGCTGTGACTTCTGCGTCTGGCAGGACTAGTGCCGATAGTTATCGGCAGTCCTTTTCGGTTCAAGGGATGATCTGACCAACCCTCTGGGGGTTTGTGTCGTCTCTCTCTTTTTAAAAAAAAAAAAAAAAAGAGAGGGGGATTTCTCAGAAATTCCACATACCCTGGAAACAGAACTTCTGTTAAGGCAGAAGCTGGCAAAAAAAAAAAAAAATCCGCTAAGGCGGACTGACTTCTGACATTCCGTCAGAGCCGAGCATGAAGTCGCTTCGCTCAGTTATGGCAGCCCTGTCGCAGAACGATCAATCGACATTCGCGACGCTTTTTGGCATTTTCCCGTCGGAAGACCTCACCCAGGTTGTGGCTCGACCATTCGGCTTGGCCTTAACGCCCAGAATTTTTACAACGATTCTGACGCCTAAATCTCATGGCAATTCTTCAAAGACGGGGACTTACGATTCGTCCCTATTTGGACGGCCTTTTCGGTTGTGGCCTCAAAGGAGAAGTCGTCTCTGGAATCGTCGCAGGCAATCCTGTTTTTTGAGGATGCATTTCGACACGGTACGGGCGGTGTTGTCCCTACCTCCAGACAAGCAGGCATGTCTGCTCCAGCATGTACAGACTATGAAGTCTGCGACAGCAGTGTCCCTTCGGAAGGTATGCGCCTTCTGGGTCTGACGGTGGCGTCCATGAGGTTTTTTCCGTTTGTCCAATTTCATTCCAGAGCTCTCCATAGGCTCATTCTGAGTCGTTGGGATCAATCGCAAGGTTCGCTGGATTGCAGCGTCACCATCTTTCACAGGTTGCGAGAATCCCGAGGATGGTGGTTATGTCCAGGAGCGTTATCCCTGGGAAAGCTTTTCCTCCCTCCGAAGTGGTCGGTCATAACCACCAATGCCAGCCTGACGGGCTGGGGGGGGGTGTTTGGAACAATCTCTGGATTTAGGGGATATGGTCATTGGAAGAGTCTGTTCTTCCGATCAACATCCTGGAATTGAGGGCGATTTTACTTTGCCTCCAGCATTGGACGGTCCTTTTGAGCGGTCTGCCGGTCCGAGTGCAGACAGACAATGCGACGGCTGTCGCGTTTATCAATCACCAAGGCGGGACAAGGAGTTCCAGACACATGGTGGAGGTGTCCCGAATTCTGATTTGGGCCGAGGGCAGTTTACCAGCCATTTCGGCGATTCACATTCCAGGGGTTCAGAATATTACAGTGGACTTCCTCAGTCGCAGGAAGATGGATCCCGGGGAATGGAGCCTCCACCCGGAAGTTTTTGCACTACTGTGCTCTCGCTGGGGAACCCCCCAAGTGGATTTGATGGCATCCAGGTCCAATGCCAAGTTACCGACGTTCATGTCCAGGTACAAGGACCCGAAGGCTGTGGCGGTGGATGCTCTAGTGGCTCAGTGGGATCAGTTCGAGCTGATCTATGTATTCCCGCCGATATCCTTACTTCCTCTAGTACTGCGTCGGATCAGACTAGAGAGAATTCCAGCTATTTTGATAGCTCCAGACTGGCCAAGAAGGGTGTGGTTCTCGACAATAATGTCGCTGTTGGCGGCACCTCCTTTTCCACTCCCTCTTCAACCGGACTTGTTGACTCAGGGGCCCGTTTGTCATCCGGACTTGATGTCCCTGCGTTTGACGGCGTGGCTCTTGAGACCGAAATCTTGACCCGTAGAGGTTTCTCAGCCGAGGTCATTGCTACCCTTCGTGCTGCAAGAAGTCCGACTACTACTAGGATTTACCACAAAATTTGGGAAACCTTCTTTTCGTGGTGTTTGGGGTCCTCTCGGAACCCGAGAAAATTTTCCATTCCCAACTTGTTGGCTTTTCTACAGCATGGGCTAGACAAGGGTTTGGCAGTCAGCACCCTGAAAGGTCAGATTTCTGTTCTGTCCTTATTGTTCCGGAGAACCATTGCTTCGAATAGAGACGTGCTCTCCTTATTCCGAGGTATATCTCGTAAGTTTCCGCCGCGGAAGGCACCCGTGTCTCCTTGGCGGCTCAACCTTGTTTTGGAGGCTCTTCAGCATAAACCTTTTGAGCCTATGGTTTCTGCTAGCCTTTCTTTACTTTCTTGGAAGGTGGCTTTCCTTGTTGCAGTCACTTCTTTGAGGAGAGTTTCTGAGTTGGCAGCTCTTTCTTGTTCGCCTCCTTTTCTGGAGTTTTTTCCGGATCGTGTAGTGCTTCGCACTCGGGGTGATTTTTTACCTAAAGTGGTGTCACAATTTCATGTCAACCAGGATATTGTGTTGCCTTCATTCTGCCCGGATCCGAAGAATGTGAAAGAGCGAGCTTTACACACATTGGATTTAGTGCGGGCCTTGAAGTTTTATCTATCTATTACTCAAGGTTTTCGTAAGACGGACTCCCTATTTGTGGTTCCAGTCGGTCGTCGGCGTGGTCAACGAGCTTCCAAGGATTCTATAGCTCGTTGGATCCGGTCAGCTATATTGGAAGCTTACCGTCTTCAGGGTGAATCTTGCCCGATTAAGATTCAAGCCCATTCCACGAGGGCTGTGGCTTCATCGTGGGCTTTTCACCAAGGTGCTTCGGCAGTGCAGCTCTGCCGGGCGGCAACTTGGCGCTCTGTCCACACGTTTACGAAGTTTTATAAAGTGGACGTCAGTGCTTCCGCTGATGCAGCCCTCGGACGTAGGGTCCTGCAGGCAGCTGTAGTTTAAAGTTCTGGATGAACTTGTGTTTAGCGCTGGTTGCGCTTTGTTGTTAAGGTTGTTGTGTTTCTGCCTCTTGTTGGTTTTTTCCCACCCTTATTTTTGAACTGCTTTGGGACGTCCCATCAGTAATGAATTCCTGTGTCTCCCTCCCTTCCATTCTGCAGCTGAAACACGGATTTTGGTAAGAACTTACCGGTAAAATCCTTTTCAGCGAAGGAAGGGAGGGAGACACAGCACCCTCCCAAGGCAGAAGTGTGTTGATGTTTTCAGATGCAGCGCGACCCTTGTCTGATTGCGATATCTGGACTGAGGTCAGCGCGCTAAGGCTCTGTTCCAGCATCGCCAGCTCATCGCAGTAGTCAGGTTCAGTGAATAGTACCTGGAACTCTGTGGTTTTTGGCTTACTTTGCATGCATAACCTGTATCCTTGTGTTTTTGCTCTGAAGTTTCTTCAGAAGGGGTTATGTTGCTCCGCTGGTGATCTTGGTTCTTCCCTAAAGCTTTGGTACGACTGGAGCTGAGTAGGAGGAGCCCGAGCTGGAGGGGCCAGCCAGTCAGCACGCTTTTGATCTGAGGTGACATCCTGATCTGGGGCTCCGCCTACCCATCAGTAATGAATTCCTGTGTCTCCCTCCCTTCCTTCGCTGAAAAGGATTTTACCGGTAAGTTCTTACCAAAATCCGTGTTTCTCCTTCGTCTCATTGGGGGACACAGGACTGTGGTGTATGCTACTGCCGCTAGGAGGCTGACACTAAGTAAACATAAAAAAAGGTTAGCTCCTCCTCCGCCGTATACACCTCAGCACTGGCCGCAGACAAACCCAGTTCATGCTTAGTGCCTGATGGAGGCACACGTCTGGTTTCTTCCAGACCATTTTTTTTTTTTTTTCTACTTTCCCACGAAGATTTGACAGGGGCGACGGACCCTTTTGAAGGGGTCCGATCTCCCCAAACAATCAACGGGCGAGCACGTGGAGTAAAGCCTCCACGTATCCTCTCCCGCGACGTAATGTCACGCGGTCTTATGATATGTGTACGATGTCAGTAAACTATTCTTAAAAGAACAACCCTCTATACAACATATAGATTAGCAACATCAGCATGTAAATATAGAATAGATTTACCTGACACGATATCCGTTGAACTCAGGATTAATCTTGAGGACTTGATACACTGTCACAGGAAAGAAGAGGACCGGGGGTCTAACCTGACCCTAAACTGGGGTCCTAACTAATCCCTCACCTTGGAGGTACTGATAATGGTTCAGAGGTCCAAGTCTCCAGCCTAACCCTGTCTCCTATCAGTCCCTGAACCCTGTAATCAGTCCTAAGAAGGATTCTGATTACCACCAAAGGGATATGGGCTGATCTCTGCTAAATACACAGATTAGAAATATAAGACAGACTGGAGAAAACACAGACTTGCATACACACTCAAACACAGAAGGAACATAAATGATCTGGGATATTAAACTCTAAGCAAGGTGAGCTTAAAACAACTAAGGAGCTCTTTAACTTAAGTCTATACAGATACAATCCTATCTGTGGTCTGCATGAAGAATTTCACTGGCAACTCCCAAACAGACAACCAGAGATTTAAAGGAAACCAATCAACAAATAATTAATTGCAGCCGGGAGAAACTGCACCCAGTCCCAGAACTGAGCACAGACAGAATTAACTCCCTAACTGCCAAACACAAAGAAACAGCAACTCAGCTGTGAGAAGTCAGAATGTGCAACCGCGACGATCTTCGTGGCGATGCACACATGACAGTACCCCCCCTTCTACGAGGGGCCTCCGGACCCTCAGGGCCAGGTTTGCCCGGGTGAGTTCTGTGGAAGGTCCGCACCAAACGATCTGCGTTAATGTCAGACGCAGGAACCCACGTCCTCTCCTCTGGACCATACCCCTTCCAATGCACCAAGTACTGAAGGGACCGGCGATTCAGACGTGAGTCAATGATCTTTGACACTTGAAACTCCAAGTTACCATTGACCACCACTGGAGGAGGAGGTAGAGGTGATGGTATGACTGGTGCCACGTACCTCTTAAGTAATGACTTGTGGAACACATTATGAATTTTAAACGTAGGAGGGAGGTCCAGACGAAATGCCACAGGATTAATTATGGAACTGATCCTGTACGGCCCGATGAATCTGGGGCCCAGCTTCCAGGAGGGAACTTTAAGTTTTATATTCCTGGTAGACAACCATACCAGATCGTTCACATTAAGATCTGGACCAGAAACTCTCCTCCTATCAGCCATACGTTTATAACGGTTCCCCATAGCACTCAGATTATTCAATACACCTCTCCACACTGAAGCAAGTGACGACGAGAAACGCTCCTCCTCAGGAACCCCAGAAGGGCCCCCCCATTGAAAGTACAAAACTGGGGATGAAAACCATATGCCCCAAAAAACGGGGATTTACCAGTGGACTCGCTCCGCCTGTTGTTAAGAGCGAACTCTGCCAGAGGCAAGAAAGAAGACCAGTCCTCCTGGTTCTCTGAGACAAAACACCGAAGATAAGTCTCTAGGCTTTGATTCAGACGCTCTGTCTGACCATTGGTCTGCGGATGAAAAGCCGAGGAAAATGACAATTGCATCCCCCGACGTAAACAAAATGCCCTCCAAAACTTGGACACAAACTGAGACCCCCTATCTGACACCACATCAGAAGGCAACCATGAAGTCTCACAATCTCCCCAATGAACACCTGCGCCAGAGTTTTAGCATTAGGGAGGGCAGGAAGAGCAATGAAATGTGCCATCTTACTGAACCTGTCAACAACCACCAGTATGACAGTCTTCCCTGACGACTGAGGAAGGTCCGTGATGAAGTCCATAGACAAATGAGTCCATGGACGCTCCGGAAGTTTCAAGGGTAAGAGGGTCCCAGACGGACGGGTATGAGGGGTCTTAGAGCGAGCACAAACCCCACAGGACGCGACAAAAGTTAAAACATCTTTATTAACGTTAGGCCACCAAAACCGGCGAGAAAGGAGATCTAAAGTAGCCTTACTCCTGGATGTCCTGCTAAAGCAGAATTATGATGTGCCTCAATAACCTTTTGTCTCAACTGATTTGGGACAAACAGTCTCCCTGGAGGTCCTGCAGGGGCGTCCCCCTGAACCTCTAATACCTCCTCCTCAAGCTCAGAACATACAGCCGACACTACCACCCCCTCCTGAAGGATAGGAATCGGGTCGTCCGTTTTCCCGGCCCCTGGGAAACTGCGAGACAAGGCATCCGCCTTAACATTCTTAGATCCAGGGCGATAAGTGACAACAAAATTAAACCTGGTAAAAAACAACGACCATCGAGCTTGTCTGGAATTCAGACGCTTAGCAGATTCCAAATACAGCAGGTTCTTGTGATCAGTAATGACGGTGACCGGGTGGACTGCCCCCTCCAAAAAGTGACGCCATTCTTCAAAAGCCAACTTAATGGACAAAAGTTCCCTATTGCCGATATCATAATTCCTTTCGGCGGACGACAATTTCTTAGAAAAGAAAGCGCACGGATGCCATTTACCAGGGGACGGACCCTGGGACAATATTGCACCCACCCCTACGTCAGACGCGTCCACCTCCACAACGAACGGCTGTGATGCATCTGGTTGGATGAGAACGGGTGCCGAAGCAAAACATTTTTTCAAAGAGGAAAAAGCTTGGCAAGCTTTGTCCGACATTTAGAAAAATCCGTCCCTTTTCTTGTCATGTCAGTGAGAGGTTTGACAACAGATGAGAAATTACAAATAAATTTCGGTAGTAGTTAGCAAACCCCAGAAAACGCTGCAGAGCCTTAAGATCCTCTGGCTGAACCCATTCAAGCACTGCTCTCACCTTTTCAGGGTCCATACGGAAACCGGAGGCTGACACCAAAAAACCCAAAAACTGAAGTTCCTGTACGGCGAATACACACTTTTCCAGTTTGGCGTATAGTTTATTGTCTCGCAAGATCTGCAACACCTGTCTCACATGCTCCTGGTGAGACACAAGATCTGGCGAGTAAATTAAAATGTCATCCAAATATACGACCACAAACAGCCCCACCAGATGACGAAAAATGTCATTAACAAAATGTTGGAATACTGCTGGTGCAGTAGTCAGACCAAAAGGCATGACAAGGTTCTCATAATGTCCCTCCGGCGTGTTAAACGCCGTTTTCCACTCATCCCCCTCTTTTATTCTAATCAGATTATACGCCCCCCTGAGATCCAATTTAGAGAACCATTTGGCGCCAACAATTTGATTGAAGAGATCAGGAATCAGAGGGAGTGGATACGGATCTCGAACAGTAATCCGATTAAGTTCGCGGAAATCCAAGCAAGGGCGTAGGCCTCCATCTTTTTTCTTCACAAAGAAGAACCCCGCGGCCACTGGGGAAGATGAAGGTCTAATATGCCCTTTGGCCAGACTTTCCGAAATATAATCTTTCATAGCCTGCCTCAGGACCAGAAAGGTTATATAACCTAGCTTTAGGTAACTTAGCATCAGGAAGTAAATTAATAGAGCAGTCATACACGCGATGAGGAGGCAACTCCTGACACCCTCCTCAGAGAACACATCCCAAAGTCCTCCAAAAAAGGAGGCAAAGTACTAGGCACGACCGCACTGATGACTGTGTTCATGCAGTTACTTTTGCAAAACTCACCCCACTGGCTTATATCTCTGGACTGCCAATTAATCACAGGGTTATGTTTAACCAACCAAGGAAGTCCCAACACAATAGGAGTAGGTAGACCCTCCAACACATAACAAGATAATAGTTCCCTATGTATTGCCCTACCCGAAGGTCAATGTTATGAACCTCATGAACAAAGCTACCTTGGCCGAGAGGCCTGGCGTCAATGGAGAATATAGGGATCGGTTTGACCAATACACTCAGATGCATACCTTGAGCCTGAGCAAACTGAGCGTCAACCAGATTAGCCCGGACCCACTATCAAGAAGAACAGAAAATCTCTCCACTCTCGTACCAACCACCACCTCCACTGGTACAAGGAACTGAGAAGAACTAGCGGACGAAATACATACTCCCAGGTTGTCGTCCACCACACAACCTGGGATTAACAGTTTTCCGGCGACTTCTTGTTCAACAAGGCACGGGACGGACATCCCCCAACAAAATGTCCCTCTTTCCCGCAGAAGAAAACCTTCTAGTCCTGCGGCGTACCGCCAATCCCCTCCTACGAAATGATGTCCCTCCCAACTGCATCGGCTCCTCCGAACAGACAAGGGGAACCTCAACATAAGGGACTTTAGTAGTAGGTGGAGTAACAACAGGGGGCGGTGTTACCTCGCACCTCTCCGGAGCCGTCTATCAGTACGGATAGCCAGGGCCATAGCAGCCTCCAGTGATGGAGGAGAATCATACTGAGCCAAAACGTCCTTTAATTTGTCAGAAAGCCCATGACAAAACTGGCTCCTAAGAGCTGGGTCATTCCACTGAGTATCTGTGGCCATCTACGGAACTCAGAAGCAAATTCCTCCGCCGGACGATCTCCCTGCTGTATCTTACGTAATTTTGTCTCAGCAAGAGAGACCCGATCTGGGTCATCATATACCAAACCCAGGGCAGTAAAAAATCGATCTACTGACTGTAGAGCCGGGGATCCCGGAGGAAGGGAAAATGCCCAGGATTGAGGGTCCCCTTGTAGGAGCGAGATAACAATTCCCACTCTCTGCTCTTCACTCCTGATGATCGAGGCCGAAGCCGAAAATACAATTTACATGCTTCCCTGAAGGTAAAAAATGTGTCTCGCCCACCAGTGAACCTGTCCGGGAGAGCCACCTTAGGTTCAAATCTGGTTTGCTCCGAGGGAGACAAAACTTTGGACTTAATGTCCGTCAGCTCCATGGATAATCCTGCAACTGCAGAGCCAGCTGGGCTACTGGATCCATGGCAACTGGGAATAATTTTATGGGCCAGTGAAAATGTCACGCGGTCTTATGATATGTGTACGATGTCAGTAAACTATTCTTAAAAGAACAACCCTCTATACAACATATAGATTAGCAACATCAGCATGTAAATATAGAATAGATTTACCTGACACGATATCCGTTGAACTCAGGATTAATCTTGAGGACTTGATACACTGTCACAGGAAAGAAGAGGACCGGGGGTCTAACCTGACCCTAAACTGGGGTCCTAACTAATCCCTCACCTTGGAGGTACTGATAATGGTTCAGAGGTCCAAGTCTCCAGCCTAACCCTGTCTCCTATCAGTCCCTGAACCCTGTAATCAGTCCTAAGAAGGATTCTGATTACCACCAAAGGGATATGGGCTGATCTCTGCTAAATACACAGATTATACATATAAGACAGACTGGAGAAAACACAGACTTGCATACACACTCAAACACAGAAGGAACATAAATGATCTGGGATATTAAACTCTAAGCAAGGTGAGCTTAAAACAACTAAGGAGCTCTTTAACTTAAGTCTATACAGATACAATCCTATCTGTGGTCTGCATGAAGAATTTCACTGGCAACTCCCAAACAGACAACCAGAGATTTAAAGGAAACCAATCAACAAATAATTAATTGCAGCCGGGAGAAACTGCACCCAGTCCCAGAACTGAGCACAGACAGAATTAACTCCCTAACTGCCAAACACAAAGAAACAGCAACTCAGCTGTGAGAAGTCAGAATGTGCAACCGCGACGATCTTCGTGGCGATGCACACATGACACGTGGGACACGAATGCCGGACTCAGCCCTGACCACCCTAAGGTATTGAAACCCTAGGCTGTACAGAGGCAGAAAATAGTCCGTGCGGCCCCACTGCACCACCAAGGCAAGACCGCGGTGCTGCAAGGAGGCGGATGGTCCCTCTCCTCACCCCTGAAGGGGTGATGGAGTTAGGGTGCCTGCACCATCCTCACCCCTTTTTTTCTGTGAAGCCCCTCTCTAACCACTGCGGCTGAGAGACGCTGGGACCTTTTTGGGAGGAAAGAGCCTACGTATGCTCCAGTGGATCACGGCCGGGAACCCACCTTTAATCCAGGATCATCGGTCGTGGAAGAGTTGGAGCAAAGGGAGAAGCGGTCCTGTGTTTCAGGAGCAGCGCGTCCAAAGCAAAAGCGGGCAAGTCCATGGCTGAGCTCCCCATACCCCTCCCCCGTATCCGGCGGCCCGCTCTCCGACACAGGGGCGGCCGCCGCCAAAAATTTACCTCCCGGCTTCATGCCGGCGCTAGGCCGCGGGTGGAAATCTAGCCCCCGGCTTTTGCCGAGGGTCAGGCAACGCGAGGGGTAATTCGGCGTTTAGAGGATGGGCGCGTTCTCGGGCTCCTCCCCCCAGCAGCGGCACTTCCGGCGGGCCCGCCCCCCTGATCCCGAGCGGCCGCCGCCGAAAATTTAGGCCGCGGCTTCGGCCAGCGCTAGGCCGCGGCCTGAAATTTAGCCCCCGGCTTCGGCCGGAGACTAGGCCGCGGCTGGAAATCGGGTCCCCTAGGGCTCGGCTATTTAGGAACGCCTCCCTGAAAGGGGAGCGCGTTTTTTGGAAGTCTGGAGCTTCCGTCTTCCCTTTTACGCCACACGGTCCAGCAAGTGAGGTGAAAAATCATTAAAGGACGTTCGGGGAAAAGGACTGGGGTAAGTGCTACTACCTCCAGCCTGGTTGCTCCGTTTTTTCTGCGCTCCGCACCGCTCCGCACCGCTACTACCCGCACCGCCACATCCAAATTATTCTGACAGGAGGAAATCTGTGACAGATCCAGTATGTCCAGAAGGGCTAAGACCCACACGGTGCTCTATACTGCATGCATTGCCTGTAGATCCCCTTTTCCGCACGCCCAGACTAATCGGGTCTGCGAAGCCTGTGACTCCGAACGGGCTCAGGAGTCCTTACCTATTACCGAGCCTAGTGCGTCAGGTCCTCCGGAATGGGCCTTGTCTCTTTCTCAATCTGTGGCGTCATTAACCAGAGCAATCGAGTCCCTTCAAGCTCCCGATAGGAGCAGGGACAGTGGTTCACCCGGCTTGACTACGCCTCAGGAACCTCCGGCCTGCAGGGGCCGCGCTCTTACCAGGCAGACGCATGGGACGCGAACCCATACTGCGTCGCCTATGCCGTCCGGGGCCTCGGCATCCTTTAACTCAGTTTCTCGCTCTCCCTCTCCTTTGGGGGCAAGTGATCAGTATTCAGATTCCGATTCTGAAGGGTCCCTCAATCTAGAGGCACCGAATTGTCAGGAGACAATTGACAGTCTGATTGAAGCTGTCAATCAATCCCTGGGGATAGACGATGAATCCACCTTGGCCTCCGGTCATAAGGTGTCTTTCAAACGAGCCAGACAAACTCATAAGGTTTTTGGTGCTCATCCTGAGTTTGAGGAGCTGGTGCAGCGCCACCGAGAAAAACCGGACAAGCGCTTTGCAGGACAAAAGGCCCTTAATACCAGATATCCTTTTGCTCCCGAACTTCTGAAAGTGTGGGCAGAATCTCCTACAGTCGATCCTCCTGTATCGCGTTTAGCGTCTAAAACGCTTCTCTCCCTTCCTAACGGTTCCTTGATCAAGGATCCAACGGATCGTCTGGTTGAAAGTTTGGCCCGCTCAGTGTTTGAGGCATCAGGCTCTGCACTCTCTCCTTCTTTTACAGCGACTTGGGTTGCTAAGGCCATGATATCTTGGTCGGAGTCTCTAAATAGAGCCCTTCACGGTATAGAGGTGCCTTCTGAGGTAACGGAAATCTCCAATCAGATAGCTCTTGCAGGAGATTTTTTAATTAACGCTTCTATGGATGCGGCAAATTGCGCGGCATTAGCTGCAGCTAATGCGATTGCTATCAGGAGAGCTTTGTGGTTGAGAACTTGGCGAGCGGATTCAACCTCAAAGAAATCACTTACGTCCTTACCGTATCAAAGCGGCCGATTATTTGGCGAGAAGTTGGATCAGCTCTTATCTGATGCGATGGGAGGAAAGAGCAGCTTCCTTCCTCAGCAGAGGATTAGACAGCCTTTTCGCCGACAGCTTCAGCCTCGCTTTAGGGCCTTTCGTAACCCAGGTTGGGCCGCGCCAGCCACCTCCAGCGGCTCAGGTCGACCTAATCAGGCCAGAGATCGCCAGGTCTCCTACAAGACCAACCCTTTGGGAAGAATACGATCTCAACAGCCAAGATCTAGAGGGTCTAAATCCCAAAGATATTCGGATAAATGACTGGAGGCAGAATCCGGTCAATTTATCCAGAGTAGGCGGCCGCTTACTCTGGTTTCGCCTCACTTGGCTATCAATTACTCACGACAAGTGGGTCAGGGAGTTAGTTTCCTCGGGGTACAAAATAGAATTCATCAGTCGTCCGTCAAATCGATTTTTTCCCTCGCGTCTTCCCAAAAAAGAATCCCGTGTTCACGCCTTATTCAAGGCGGTCGAATCTCTTCGGCGCAGCGGGGTCATTGTTCCTGTTCCAGAGGTCGAAAGGGGTCAGGGGTTTTACTCCAATCTGTTCATAGTGCCCAAGAAGGACGGCTCTGTCAGACCCATTTTGGACCTAAAACGACTAAATCAATTTGTCAGAATTCGACGGTTTCGAATGGAGTCTCTCCGATCGGTTATTGCAGCCATGGAAAAGGGCAAATTTCTAGCATCAATAGACATTCAGGATGCCTATCTCCACATCCCCATATTTCCTCCTCATCAGAGGTTTCTTCGGTTTGCCATCGGCAACCTTCACTTCCAGTTCACAGCCTTGCCGTTCGGACTAGCCACAGCCCCCAGGGTGTTCACAAAGGTTATGGCTGCCGTTGTGTCCATTCTGCACTCCCGGGGGATAGTCATTTTGCCATACTTGGACGATCTCCTCATCAAGGGTCCGTCCTATCAGGCTTGCGAGAAAAGTGTCAGCATTACGCTAGACACCCTTGCTCGCCTGGGGTGGCTGGTGAATCTAAAGAAATCGTCTCCCGTGCCATCTCAAAGGATCACCTTTTTAGGAATGATTTTCAACACTGCTCAAGGGTTGATAACTCTTCCTCAGGAGAAGGCTCTAGTTCTCCGTCAGGAGGTACGGTGTTATGTTACGGTAGCTGAGGAGTGCAGGTAAAAAAGGAAATACACCAGAGCAGTTGGAATCTATGAGATTGCAGTACCCTGACTAACCACCGCAACTAGAGGCAGCCGTGGAGCGTTCCTACGTTGGTCCTAGACGCCTCGTCACAGCCTGAGAAACTAACTACACCTAAAGATAGAAATAGGAAAGCTATCTGCCCCGGAGCAGAACCCCAAAGATAATAGAAAGCCCCCAAACATGTAATGGCGGTTAGACAAGAGGAAATACTGACACAGAAAGAAAATAGTATGAGCAAACGCTGGGGCCCAAACTATCTAAATAGAAAAGGACAGGAAGGGTACTTACTGCAATCTCAGAAAACCCTGAAAAAACACCAACTCTACTAATTTCAAAATTACCTGAGATCACACGACCTCTACCACCTAAATTAGTTCTCTGGTGTAAAAAAATCAAAACAGCAGCCACTAAAAAAAAACTGGAAAAAGCAAAAGTACAAAACACAGTGGCTGGACTAAACTGAGAGGGCAAAAGCCCCGGAGGGGACCCAGAAGGCCCCACAGAAGTGCAGGACAAAATGCAAAAATATAGCAAAAACACAAAATAAGAAATTGTCTTATCTGATAGCAGGAGATGCAGACACGACACAGCAGGCTACAAGGGAAACTGGAAAGAAGGATTCAGACCAGAACAATTGATCACCGGCAACCCTGATGGGAAAATGACTCCCTTATATAAGACCAATCAGTAACACCTGATTCCCAGTCCTCACAATCCTCACTAGTACCGCTTGTAACCACCAGAGGGAGCCTCTGCTCAGAACTCATCTCAAACCCATTCACAACAGTACGGATCCTTCGCCAACCAATACCTCACACCATCCGGTTTTGTATGAGGGTCCTAGGAAGGATGGTGGCAGCGATCGAAGCCATTCCATTTGCCCAGTTCCATCTCCGCTCCCTTCAGCATGCTCTCTTGGCAGTATGGAACGGGAGCCCTTACTCGCTCAATTTTCAGTGCCGTCTGTCCCGGCAGGTCAGACAGACGCTTTCGTGGTGGACAAGGGACATCACTCTTCGCCAGGGGCGATATTTTCCTCCAGTCCATTGGCTGATAGTCACAAGGGACGCCAGCCTTCTCGGATGGGGAGCAGTGTTTCGTCACTATACAGCTCAGGGGACTTGGTGTCGGCAGGAAGCGACCCTCCCAATCAATATTTTGGAGATCCGAGCTGTTCGGCTGGCTCTGAGGCGTTTTCACCATCATTTGGCGGGCCGCCCTGTCCGAATACAATCGGACAATGCCACAGCGGTGGCATACATAAATCATCAGGGGGGTACCCGCAGCAGGGCAGCCATGCGTGAGGTAGGACACATTCTATCCTGGGCAGAAAGAAATCACTCTGTGATATCAGCGGTCCACATTCCAGGCGAGGAGAACTGGGCAGCGGATTTTCTCAGCCGTCAGGGGATAGCGTCAGGGGAATGGTCGCTACATCCCGAGGTATTCCAGCAGATATGCCTACGCTGGGGAACCCCAGATGTGGACCTGATGGCCTCCAGGATAAACGCCAAGGTGCCCAACTTCGTCTCCCGGTACCGAGATCCGCAGGCAATTGCAGTGGATGCCCTGGTTCTACCATGGAATCAGTTTCATCTTCTATACTTGTTTCCACCAATGGCTCTGCTCCCAAGGGTGATCAGGAAGATCAGGTTAGAGGGGGTACCAGCGATATTGATCGCTCCGGATTGGCCGCGTCGCTCATGGTACGCAGAGCTGGTAAAGCTGCTCAGCGACGCACACTGGCGTCTGCCAGAACGCGTGGATCTTCTCTCCCAGGGCCCAGTTTACCACCAGAACTCAGCGGTCCTGTGTTTGACGGCCTGGCCGTTGAATCTTGGATTCTGACTAGGGCTGGATTCTCCAAAAAGGTCGCCGCCACAATGGCTAGCGCCCGAAAACCCACCTCGGCTCGTATCTACCACGGTACTTGGAAGGTCTTTTTTACATGGTGCAGGGAACATGATTATTCCCCACTTCACTTTTCAATCCCCAACATTCTGTCATTTCTCCAAGCAGGTTTAGATTCAGGCTTAGCACCAAGTACTCTTAGGCGTCAAATTTCGGCCTTGTCGGTTCTTTTTCAGTGAAGGATCGCATCTAATTTACAGGTCAAGACCTTTATTCAGGGGGTTGTCCATATAGTGCCCCCCTACAAGGCTCCCTTAGATGTTTGGGATCTCAATCTTGTTCTGGGAGTTCTGCAAGAATCTCCTTTTGAGCCTCTTCAGGAGGTTTCCCTGACATACCTTTCCTGGAAGGTGGTGTTTTTAGTGGCCATAACATCGATAAGGCGGGTTTCGGAGCTGGCAGCACTATCCTGCCGAGCTCCGTACTTAATTTTCCACCGTGATAAGGTAGTGCTTAGGCCAGCACCTCCTTTTTTGCCTAAAGTCGTGTCCTCTTTTCACATCAATGAGGACATTGTTTTGCCCTCATTTTGCCCAGCTCCGACGCACTGGGTAGAAAAAGCTCTCCATACGCTGGATCTGGTGAGAGCATCAGGAGATATGTATCTCGGACGGCATCCTTTCGGCAGACGGACACGCTGTTTATCCTCCCTGAGGGTCGCAGGAAGGGACTCGCTGCTTCTAGGTCAACTTTAGCCAGATGGATACGGGTAACCATTCAAGAGGCCTACCGCATCAGAGGCGCGGTGGTTCCTGCAGGAATCAGGGCTCACTCCACCAGAGCAGTGGGTGCTTCCTGGGCTCTTCGGCATCAGGCTTCGGCGGAACAGGTTTGTAAGGCGGCAACCTGGTCCAGTTTGCATACTTTTTCAAAACATTATAATGTCCATACTCAGGCGTCAGCGGATGCTAGCCTGGGTAGAAGGATTCTTCAGGGCGCGGTAGCGCACCTATGAGCAATGCCTATGTATAATTGCACTGTGGAGTCAGTTTCCCACCCAAGTGGACTGCTTTGGGACGTCCCACAGTCCTGTGTCCCCAATGAGACGAAGGAGAAATACGGATTTTGTGTTACTCACCGTAAAATCCTTTTCTCCGAGACGCTCATTGGGGGACACAGCTCCCTCCTTATAGCGGATGGCTTTGTTTTCTAAGTTAATTTTATTTCATTGGGTCTATATCAGTAGATTTACTTCTGGATATATTGTACCTGTATTAGCACTGATTTATGTTTTAGTCTCCTACTGCTTTTTGCACTAAACTGGGTTTGTCTGCGGCCAGTGCTGAGGTGTATACGGCGAGGAGGAGCTAACCTTTTTTTATGTTTACTTAGTGTCAGCCTCCTAGCGGCAGTAGCATACACCACAGTCCTGTGTCCCCCAATGAGCGTCTCGGAGAAAAGGATTTTACGGTGAGTAACACAAAAATCCGTATTTTTGTTTATAATAATAATAATAATCTTTATTTTTATATAGCGCTAACATATTCCGCAGCGCTTTACAGTTTGCACACATTATCGTCGCTGTCCCCGATGGGGCTCACAATCTAGATTCCCTATCAGTATGTTTTTTTTTTTTGGAGTGTGGGAGGAAACCGGAGTACCCGGAGGAAACCCACGCAAACACGGGGAGAACATACAAACTCCTTGCAGATGTTGTCCTTGGTGGGATTCGAACCCAGGACTCCAGCGCTGCAAGGCTGTAGTGCTAACCACTGAGCCACCGTGTGACGAACGGTGCCGCGGTCCGCCACACGGTAGCCTGGGGGTCACGGCTTGTGATCCCACCGCTGCCATGGTTGCCAAATAAAAGATAGGATAGAAAAACAAAGAGAAGGGGGGGGGTAACCGCAAGTACACACAATTGTCTCAGGACTAATAAACACTGAGTCTGTTCTCCAAAACTTTCGATGCAGGGTCGCTGAAGAACCGTGCAAGTTTTTTAGTGAATGGAATGATTGCTCAAACCAGATCACTAATGCTCTATAGTTACTAGTGGCAATAATGACTCAAATCCTGCTTTAACTTGGTCTCTTTCCTTGAACTCATCAGGTAGGTCATCTGTCTGGTCAGTCAGAGCATCCACGACATCTTTCATGGCTTAGGTGTCTCTCCTGGTACGGGAGCTTCCTTGCAATGTGATACGTGGATCCAAACAGGCTTTCCCTCTAGTTACACAGAGGTTGATGTCATCTGGGGCTCTTGGACAGGATCATCAAATCTGGCAGTGAAGAGAAAAACTCGAGAATGAACATTAGTTTTTTGACCAATTCAATTACATAAGTGTTATGATTTGGTAGCTGAGGAGAGCAGGCAAAAAAAAAAAGCAATACACCAGAGAGGTTGGAATCTATGGGATTGCAGTACCCTGACTAACCACCACAACTAAAGGCAGCCGTGGAGCGTTCCTACGTTGGTCCTAGACGCCTCGTCACAGCCTGAGAAGCTAACTACACCTAAAGATAGAAAAAGGAAAGCTATCTGCCCCGGAGCAGATCCCCAAAGAACATAGGAAGCCCCCAAACATGTAATGGCGGTTAGACAAGAGGAAATACAGACACAGACAGAAAATAGTATGAGCAAACGTTGGGGCCCCAAACTTCCTAGATAGAAAAGCATAGGAAAGGCACTTACTGCAACCCCAAAAAACCCTGAAAAGTACCAACTCTACTAATTACAAAAACACCTGAGATCACACGACCTCTACCACCTAAATTAGTTCTCTGGTGTAACAAAAACTAAACAGCAGCCACTGAAAAAACTGGAAAAGGCAAATGAACAAACAACAGTGGCTGAACTAAACTGCAAGCACCAAAAAACTAAAAGAAGAAAATGTCTTATCTGTTAGCAGAAGATGCAGGCACAAAACAGCTTTTCTGGGTCTCTGGGAGTGTGCCTTACGCTAAACAGTGCAATTAGGAGTGTGTCATGCCATGGTTTGCGTGTCTCTTGGGAAATTTTTCAGCATTCTATTCTTAAGTGTTTCGTTCAGTTTTTTCTACCTTCCTGCTGCTCTGGGGGTGGTAAGGAGTGTGTAGGCCTAAATCTGACCCTACTGCTAATCGGTCTTGTGTGTCAGATTTGCTGTGAATGCGGGTCCCTGATCACTCTCTATCATTTCTGGAACCCCGTATCTGCACACTATTTTTGAAAGTAGCTTCGTTGCAGTAGTCTTTGCTGATTTGGAAAGCTTCTGTTCATCTTGAAAATACTTCTTTTGACCACAATGGCGTATTTGAATTCTTCACTTGGCGATATCTGGATGTGGTCTATCTGGATCCTTTGAAGCTGGTAGAGTGGTCTTTCCAGATAAGGTGGGGGGACTTTCTTCCATACGTCCAGGCTTGCATTTGCCGCAGGTCAGACAGCTGCTGGTGAATTTGGCTGTTGGGTGGAGATCCCTGAAGCGAAACAGTAAGCACCAATCAGATCATTCATCTGTGTCTTTGATATGTGGATGAGGGTCCATGTACCCATTGGACCACCATAGGGTGCATACTTTGTGGTAGGCAGAGTTTGAAGTCTATTATTGATAGCCTTCCTTCTTCACGTGTTGCTTTTTTCCCATTCAGCTCTTTTCTCCTTTTGGAGCTTGGTCTTGTAGCTTCTTGAGCAGATTCCAGGACGTCTCTTTGTCAGGTTTCTTGTCTTCAGTCGTCATGTAGTAGCCGTCCGGCTCTACGACCTCTCCCACTTCTCCATGTTGTCTTCCTTTGGCTGCTTCTTTGGCTGCCATGTCCGCATTGTTATTGCCTCACGCCTCTTCTGTTCTCAGTTTTCCATGCACTTTGATTTTTCAAATTGCCACCATTTTGGAAGTTGGAGTATACCCAGTAGGTCCCTGAAGGCTCCATGATGCTTCACGGTTGTCTCGTTTGCTGTGATGAAGTCCCTTGTAGCCCAGATGGGTCTAAAGTCGTGTGCTATGCCATGCGAGTAACTGTAGTCCGTGTAGATGTTTGCAGTCTTGCCTTCTGCCACCTGGCAGGCCTTCGTCAGCGCTATCAGTTCTGCTTCCTGGGCTGACAGGCTAGGTGACAGACTTCTAGACCACAGGATTTCTTGATTGCTGGTCACTGCACTTCCTGTGTTGAAACTTCTTCATCATCTGCAAATCTGGAGCCATCCAAGTATCCCCCCTTGGGAGTGGGAGTAGAGTGGCCGGGCTGAGGACTGTAGGTCTGGAGACGGTGACATTATGAGACAAAGGCAATAGAGGCGCCACAAGATGCCTGGCGGTGGAGAGATTACTGTTGGTTGAGCTTGATTGAAGATTGCCAAGATGTCATGTGGAGTGAGAGTTTCCAGTGGCTGTCCAAGAGTGATGTCAGCAACCTTGTCCAGGAGGGTGTGTGCTGCAGATACTGCCATCAGGCAGGAGGGTGTTCTTCTTGCAACTGGATCCAAGCGGGCTGAGAGGCAGCCTAAAAGTCTCTGTTTTCCCCGTGAATCCGTTGCCAGGACTCCAATAGCATGACCTTCTTTCTTCCATCAGGTAGACGGAAAGACTTTTCATAGTCAGGTAGGCCTGGTATTGGCGCTGAGACTGTGGAGTTCTTCCAATCTCCTGAATGGGTTGAAGGCTGCGTCTGATAGAAGGAGCGGGGTTGCGTTGATGCAAGCGCACAGAGGCTGCATTAGGACTGAGGCATCAGGGATCCAGGTTCTGCAGTACGACACTAGACCAGGGAAGGCCTGCAGCATTCTTGGAGTTGTTGGGGGAGCATCTTCTCCACAGTGGTCTTCCAGTCTTTTGACATGTGTTTCGTCTTGTGGGCAATACAGTGTCCCAGGGATGTAACTTGCTTCTGGCATCACTGGACTTTGTTCTTCCAGACCTTGCGTTGCTGTTCTTCCAGGTAGAGTAGCAGAGATAAGGAATAGGCTGTGCAGGTGTCGATGTCAACCACACAAAAGAGAAAGTCATCCACGTGTTGTAGAAGAGTGACTCTTGCATATTCTGCAATCCAGTTGACGAAGATGGAGGACATTGTCTTGGTGAAACTTGAAGGGCTTGTTTTGAGCACCTTGAGGCAACATTGTCCATATGCACTGCACTGGTGCGTGAAAGCAGGCCTCCAGGTGGAGGGGAAACACTGAAGAAGGTACTGGCAGGTTGATCACCGTGAATACCGTTGCGGTGACTGGGACTCTTGAGAGCAGAGTGTGATGGTTCAGCACTGTTGGGGTTTCAAATACCGTAGCCTTTCGCGGCCTCCAGGCCTTGCACCATTCTGAACTCAGTGGGGTTTACAGTCTTTTTCTTCACTGTGGAAAGCTGGGATTGATTCCGATGGGCGAGGCAGCCCAGTTTGGCCTTGTCCTTTAGTATGCGGCAGGGGACTCCCATCTGCTGGTGCAGAGCTGGCGGGAAAACAAGCCGTCTACTAGGATCCACATCATGAGAGATGATGACCAGCTGGCTTTCTTGTTCTCCACCAAGACAGTCACTGTGTTAGCACCTGCTCTGGTCACAGGGGGTCTTCTTGTTGGGACGTCTCCTTAAACGGCTGCTTTTTTTCTCAGCGCGGGCCATCAGTAGTTTCTTTTTCTCCAGCTCGGTCTCAGGTCAATATTTGTGCACAAGTTTGAAGAGCTGAGTGGCCTTTTGCCGGTCTAGGGCCTGGGTGAACTGGTTGATTGCAGGGGGGCACCTCCTGGTGCTTGCAAAAGATGAACCTCTGGCGTTAGAGCTGGATGAGGTGTTGCCATTCCATGAAGCGAGTAGAGTCCTTCTTGAGTTGAATATCCTGGCCAATGTCAAAGTTCTCAGGCCGTCTTCTTAGGCGAGTTCACTTAGACCTTCAGTTGGTCAGAGACATCTTGACTCTGGGTGATGGAGTGGCTTTTCTGGTACTATGTCCAGCACCTCCTGTGATAGGTCTGCAGTGTGGTTGTTTGAGGTTCCTGTTTCTTCTTGGGTCAGGGGTGAAGAAAGTGTCATGGTCCCATCTTCCTGGAAACACTCGCTTTCAGCTTCTGCAGTAGGTCCACTCCCAATAGGTTGAGGGTTCAGGTTTTTTACACAACAAACTGGGACATGATGGAGTGTTCTGGCTGAGTCCACACGCTCAGGGGCTTCATAATCTGGAAATATCTGACTTGACCATCAATTCCCATGCAGGAAGCAGAAGATTCTGATAGGTAGGTGAGGTTGCGGAGTTCCACAAGAAAAGATCTGACTACGCCATCCACTCTCAGGATATTGGTCCACTGGTGGGGTTCCCTGTGGACTTGGTGTGCTCTTGTCCTATGCATGGGGTTCTTCACTGCTTTCTTTTTTTTCTCCTTGGCTTGCTTCTCTAGACAAAGTGGTGGGTCGTAGGGGTTCTCTGCAGCGGTTCCGGTAATGGCCAAGCTTGCCACAGTTGTAACACTTGACATTCCTTCTGTCCCGGCGGGACTCAATCCTTTTTGCTACTGTGAGCAGGGTATCCATTGCTATTGACGTGTACTCAGGCCTGGCTGCTACCAGTGGTTTTCCCTGATTGGTTCTCTCAGTCCATGCACAAAAGCCTGTGCCAACATCCGTCTGTGTGTCTGATCATGGGTAATGAGGCCCAAATCTTGAAACACTTGCATTACTCTGTCATGGAACTTCTCCACAGACTCTGTCTTGTCTTGACTCGTGACATGTAGGCTGAGAGTTTGTCCTGTCAGTCTGCTTTTGGCCCATTCTCTGAGTTGCTCAATTAGCTTTGGTCCTGTCTCCCAGGCATACGAATCTAACTCTGTTGGAAGCTTGAAGTGTTCTCTCATAATTGGCCAGAATGCATCACCTGCTTTTATTTCCATTACGGTCCAGAGATCAGTCCAGGCTGCTGCATACGTTCGCTGGATCTGCTGCATTTTTTGGCAAAATGGCATGGGGTGTATCCCTGGGTCTGGCAGCATACTGATCACCTGGCTTGGGATGAAGGGCTCATAGGATGGTGCCTCTATCTGTCCCTGCTCTATTGGTGCTTGTGTGTTTTCTTCCCTAGTATTGGGCAGCATGTGTGACGTTGCATCTTCATCAGATAAGAAGTGACATGGTGTACTTGGTGCATACACTGGGTGAGATTTGGGCTTTAAAGTTGTCTTGCTGCATGGGGATTTCCCACTTCCTTGCTGAGGCTGCGGTGGATCAGTGTCATGGTTCCATGCTAGCAGCCCTGTAGCTATACCACCCCCTGTGATGCCCTAGCTGTGGACTGTTGTGTCTGGGGGCTTCATGTAGCGTTTTGTGTAGGGAGATCTGCACTTTCTTCTCCTGATATAATGACTGGCAATGTTTGTACTGTGCTTGGGATAGACAAGGTGCCCTGTGCTGGAGACACTGAATACAGGGACACCACATTGCTTGGATTGGGCGTTGACCCAGTTGATAACGAAGTAGAAAAAAGAGGAAGAGAAGGGAGGTGTGAGGGAGGAGCGAGAGAAAGAGGAGGGGAGGGAGAGAAGAGTGAAAGGGGAAAAGAGAGAAAGATGGAGGGGGAGAAGTAGAAGGAAGATGAAGAAGATTTGAGAGTTGGAGAGGAAGAGATAGAAGAAGAGGAAGATGAAGAAAATGGATGTGTCAGAGATGTGATGGAGGGAAAAGAAGGAATGAGAGGGATGGCAGCGAGGAAAGAGGAGAAAAGTCTGAAGAAGAAAAGAAAGGGACTGAGAGAAAAAAAAGGAGAGGGTGTCCCCCTGTGACTCTTGGAGAGGGGATGGTTGAAACAAAAATGCCTTCTCCCTGTGGAGAGAGGCGGGGGAGCGTTTTTCCCTGTACAAGGCTCCTTATCAATGAGAGCAGCCTACACCTGTCCCGTGTCTCCATGATGGACATGTGATGTGTGTGACTCTGAATTCTGCTCTTGTGACATGTCAGTGATCTTTTTCTCACAGATGATTTAACACCTTTTCAAACTTATTCACATAAAAAAAAAAAAAAAAATCACTTCCTGGTCCGTTCAAATTAACTTGCTGTATCTTTTACACGATGCACCGCTGCTCTTTTATAGCAGATGGTAATCTATTAACAAATTTTCCGTACCTTTCAAATAACAAAAAACAAGAAAAAAAAAAAAAAACATTTCATTATGCAGCGTAAAGGCTGCCTGTCTATTTGCTTCTCACGTACTGTGTCTATTCCAAAAATCTATTCAACAAAGGTGATTTAAAAATCTGAAAACTGCTGCACTCTGGTTCTGTTTGTTCTCGCCGAATGCCCGACGGGAGGGGCTACTCAGACCACTGCGTAGTTTGTGTCTGCTCTCTCCCTCAGCCCGTAATTTCCTTATCTATGTGACCTTGGTCTAAAGCAAGCTTGTAGAAAAAAATTGCTGGAGAAATAAAACTCTAAAATAAATTGCTTAGAGAAAAAATCTCTCCAAAATCATTTAAAAATGTACTTAAAAGAAAAATTTTAAAAAACAAAAGTTAGATTAGTAAAAAACTCTAGAAAAAGAAAAAAAAAAAAAAAAAAATAAATAATTAAATTCACCAAAAGGGGAGAAAAGAAAAACCGTATTAATCATAAACTCTGAAAAACAACCCTTGTTACTAAAACAGCTAATTAAAAATCTCTGGAATGTCAGTGGCTGCTTCCCCCCTCCCTTCCTTATATCTCTGCTTGCTGTCTCTATAGGCACTGAAATCACGTATCAAAAAAAAAAAAAATTATTATTATTCTCAGAATAGCAAAAAATGAATATAGTTCAGTCTGAATGCCTGAGAATTCTCACGTTAAAACCTGTAGCCAAAAAAACTAGCTTAAAAAAATAAAAATCAAAGCCCAAAAAACAGAATGCCTGATAACGTGATTAGCAGAGGAGGGGGGGTCAAAGGGGTTTTCTCGCTGCTGCAGCCCGCACACTGCTCTGAATGTAGATACTGACAGAGCGCACGGAGATGTGATTTAAAGCGACAGTACCTGATACAGACAGTTGACAGGTACAATGAGACAGACACCCGGGAGAATACGAATCCCTCTTTTGATGATCTGTGACACATACAAGCTGCTCTGGTAACTGATAATCACCAATTGCACTGAGCGCGGTGAGGCTCAAGGTTCTATCGCTCTGTACCGTACGCCCTGGCCGGTGCACTGGTCACAGTAATCTGCAATAGCCTTCATCAAAATTCTCACTATCCACGTCTGATTTGATGGGATGGCCTCCCAGTGCGTGAAAGTTTACTGCAGAACTTAACCGAACAAAGCCCTCGCTTCCACAACTGGATTTTTTGGGATAACTTCCCTCCAATGTGTGAAGAATATCTGCGTGGACTTATCAAAACAAAGCTCCCGCCTCCACGTCTGATTTGACTGGGATGGCCTCCCGGTGCATGAAAGTTTACTGCGGGAACTTATGCAGCAATTGTCTTTTGCTATACAGCCCCCAGAAATCAGCAAGCAAAACACAGTCACGTTCCAACTTTCTCCGGTTCACATAAAACATGAAACATTACAGCACAGCAGCAAACAACTCGGCTTATATCCCGGGCTTTTGGTAAGGGTATGGACTTTTTACACAACTGGGAATGCGGTGATGACCAACGTGACCGGTGGAAGGGTGGCTAGGACTGAGGGAACT
>JARQOD010003314.1:0-66342 GCA_033576555.1 Oophaga sylvatica | reverse complement strand
TTTTCTGCTTTTATTTTTGTGCTTGCTTTTTACATTTTGTCCTGCACTTCTGTGGAGGTCAGCCAGGTCCCCTCCGAGGGCTTGTGCTCCTCTCAGTTTATCTGAGCCACTGTTATTTGTTCATTTGCCTTTTCCAGTTTTTTCAGTGGCTGCTGCTTAGTTTTGTTACACCAGAGAACTAATTTAGGTGGTAGAGGTCGTGTGATCTCAGGTGTTTTTGCAATTAGTGAGTTGGTATTTTTTTAGGTGCTTTTTGGATTGCAGTAAGTGTCCTTCCTATCCTTTTCTTTCTAGGAAGATTGGGCCCCAACGTTTGCTCATACTATTTTCTGTCTGTGTCTGTATTTCCTCTTGTCTAACCGCCATTACATGTTTGGGGGCTTCCTGTGTTCTTTGGGGATCTGCTCCGGGGCAGATAGTTTTCCTCTTTCTATCTTTAGGTGTAGCTAGCTTCTCAAGCTGTGACGAGGCGTCTAGGACCAACGTAGGTACGCTCCACGGCTGCCTTTAGTTGTGGTTAGCCAGGGTACTGCAATCCAGTAGATTCCAACCTCTCTGGTGTATTGCCTTTTTTGCCTGCTCTCCTCAGCTACCAAATCACAACACAGGAATATCCTGCTCCTGCTCTCTCTGAATTTTGGGGACCTTTCTGGGACATGAAGACCAAAATGGATTGAACTCCCTTGCAGAGAAATGAGAAATTGTCCCTCTGGAGGAACACCGGTCATGACAAATATGTGTGGAATTCCAGGCCCAGGAAGGTCAGATGCTGAGAAGGGGTTAGAGACTACTTCTCTCAGTTGATGATCCAGCCGAGACGAGTCAAGGTGTCCAGAGTGACTTGAAGACTCTGAGCACAGTCTCGGCGGGATGAGCCTTTGATTACCAGGTTGTGCGGGAAGCGAACAATGGCCATGACCGCCGGCATGCGCTTCGTGAAGACCCTGGGGGTAGAGGCCAGACCGAAGGGGAGGGCCGTGAATTAATAGTGATCATCCTGGATCGTAATCAGAAGAAATCGCTGGTGTCGCTGACAAATAGGGATGTGAAGGTACGCATCCTGAAGGTCTAAGGAGCCTCGTCCTCTTTGAATTTAAGCATTTGAGAGATATCAGAGATAAGGCTATACACCATGACCTGCATCTTGGAGGTCTGGTCCAAATCCGAGTCAGACCCGGACTGGGAGTCTATGTCCGACCCAAGATCTTCCTCTGAAGAGGGGGAATGGGAGGGGGAAAGTGGCTTGGATGCTGCTGAGGGGCCCATGGAGCTGTACGAGGAGCCAGAGTCCCCTTTGTAGAACCTCTCTCGGTTTTGGCCCTTTGAAGGTCGAGGTCACGTGCGTTGTAATCGCCATGGGAGACTTTCGGAGCACTGTTGGCTGTGGAGAGCTGTGTAAGGCGTTCAAGGCCCTGGACCAGGGACTGAGATACCTTACTCAGGTCAGCGACCGACTGAAAAATGGCAACAGCCCACTCCAGAGGCGGAGGAGTGCTCTCAGTCAGGGAGTCTGAGTGCTCCTGTGGGTCAGACATGGTGGGAGGACTGCAGGACAGGCAGAAAGGTGTCGAGTGGGCTGATGTCCACTGTTTATTGCAACGTGCACAGGCCTAATGGGTCACAGTGGGCTTAGGGTAACAGGCCCCAGCAGGGTTGGACATAGGTACAGCCTGTTGCGCTATAGCATTATGGAGCCCCAGTGGAAATACTGCAGAGGAGCACCAGATAGGCTGCGTGGAATCGAGGGGGATAAGGACAGAGACTACCCGATACAGCGAACTGCAGCAGACAAAGTGTATGTTTCAGGACCATGTTGTGGACTGATTTCTCTAGAACAGCTCACACGCCTGGTAATCAGGAATCTATAGCAACAGACAGGAGCCAGTACTTGTCAACTATGGTTACAAAGAACTTTTCCTTCCCTTATTGATGTTCTCCCTCAATGGTCATTCCCCTTTGACTACTGGGCCTGTAAACTGGACACCTGGGCTGAATTGCCACAATATGTCTTACAGGAGCTTGCTTGCCCTGCTGGTAGTGTGCGATCAGAAAGACTCTGTCTTCAGTGCTGCTGGATCAATCCAGACAGAAAGGACACGGCTGTCGACACAAAATGTTGTTGATCTAACCTTTATTAAAATGAACCATGCACGCTTTTCAAAGGTTTTTATGCCACCTTCCCCTGATTACACCTAGGTTGCCAGCAAAATGGATCGCTTTGTCCTCCTCTTCTTCTCAGTGCTGTCACTTCTCCAATTCCTCCATTTGTACCAGGTCAACGTCCAGCCTACGACTCAACAGATGCCATTTATGCCACCTCCCAAGTCCCCCCCCACGTGGTGCACTCGGACAAGTGCCAGTGCCCTGAGAAGGTGTCGGGTCGCACTCGGGGGCAAAGGCCCTGGCACAGTGTCCCTCATAGCACCACAAACTGTCTCTGACGGTGGGATGGGCCCTCTCGCCGTCAGACGCACTGGCGTACTATGAGGGGCCCTGTGCCAGGGCCGTCGCCCACAAGTCGGCCCCACCTGCTTCCTCGGGGCCCCAGCACTTGCAATACTTACCTCTCCCTGCTCCACCGCTGTGGAGTCGGGGTAGTTAAATCCTTCACAGGGACAGACACTACAAATTTTGTTAACTGATCGATGATGGTTAAGACGTTGCTCTGGCATAAAGTCGCCTAGTAAGATGAGATTGCCTGTTTTGACTTTGTCTATTTTTTGATTAGCTTGTTCAAGAACCGAATGTGTCCCTTGTTACGTGTGCGTATACATTCATTATTGTGCATGGCCTTTCATGGAGTAAGCATATGAGTATATGAAACCTTGCCAGCCAGTCTGGTATGTGTTTAATGAGCTGAAAAGGAACGGTGCCACTTACCCGTGTAAACAGAAAAGATGTATATCTTAGTACTGTGTTAGCCAGTAGATAGAAAAAAATATTTAGAATTGAGAGTCCTCAGTGGTTGATACCTTTTAATGGCTAACTGAAAAGATGGTAACAAATTGTAAGCTTTCGAGGCTACTCAGGTCTCTTCATCAGGCAAAGACTAATACAACATCTGAAGAATCACATATTTATACACAACTGTTGTGAATGTGCTAGAAATGAATTCTGAGCAGAAGCTCCCTCTGGTGGTTACAAACAGTACTGAACTATCCAATGAAGATTGTGAAGATTGGCGATCAGGTGTTACTGACTGGTCTTATATAAGGGAGGTTCCCTCCCATCAGGGTTGCCGGTGATCAATTGTTCTGGTCTCATCTTTGATTCCTTTTCACTTTGTAGCTTGCTGTTTCGTGCCTGCATCTTCTGCTAACAGATAAGATATTTTCTTCTTTTAGTTTTTTGTGCTTGCTTTTTGCATTTTGTCCTGCGCTTCTGTGGGGGTCTGCCGGGTCCCCTCCGGGGGCTTGTGCTCCTCTCAGTTTAGTTCGGCCACTGTTGTTTGTTCATTTGCTTTTTCCAGTTTTTTAAGTGGCTGCTGTTTAGTTTTTGTTACACCAGAGAACTAATTTAGGTGGTAGAGGTCGTGTGATCTCAGGTGTTTTTGTAATTAGTAGAGTTGGTACTTTTCAAGGTTTTTTGGGATTGCAGTAAGTGTCCTTCCTATCCTTTTCTATATAGGAAGTTTGGGCCCCAACGTTTGCTCATACTATTTTCTGTCTGTGTCAGTATTTCCTCTTGTCTAACCGCCATTACATGTTTGGGGGCTTTCTATGTTCTTTGGGGATCTGCTCCGGGGCAGATAGTTTTCCTCTTTCTGTCTTTAGGTGTAGTTAGCTTCTCAGGCTGTGACGAGGCGTCTAGGACCAACGTAGGTACGCTCCACGGCTGCCTTTAGTTGTGGTGGTTAGTCAGGGTAATGCAATCCCATAGATTCCAACCTCTCTGGTGTATTTCCTTTTTTGCCTGCTCTCCTCAGCTACCAAATCATAACACACAACACAGCACAGAAACAATGCAATAGGTAAGACAAGTGACGTGAAGCAGAACTGTCATTATGGGAGGGATGAACAGTTGTGGCAATAAATATTGGACCAGTTCATAGATATGTGATATGTGATCAGGGAGACAAAAATGTTTGGCCACAGGTAGATCCATTCTCTTTTCTCTTATTGTGTGGCGATGAGAATTCATCCTTGTTCTCAGTTTTTGCCCTGTCTACCCCACATACAGACTCCCAGTTGGACATTTAGTACATATAATTAGGTACACCACATTAGATTCTCATCGCCACACAATAAGACAAAAGAGAATGGATCTACCTGTGGCCAAACATTTTTGTCTCCCTGATCACAGCACCTTGGACATGAAATTACTTGTACTGAAAGGTAATTTCACATCTCAGAGACACAGGAGAGTTTGTGAATACAAACTGATGATGACCTTTGACACTCTCAATGCTGGAATGAACATATCGCATGGATTTATGGCCTTTTACATCAATTAAGGAATTTGCTCCCAAGACCCTGTGGGAGTATCACAAAACATTACCAGACCCCAATCAGAGGGCAATAAAACTTTCACACTCCTTATCTATGAACTGGTCCAATATTTATTGCCATAACTGTTCATCCCTCTCCCATAATGACAGTTCTGCTTCACGTCACTTGTCTTATCTATTGCATTGTTTCTGTGTTGTGTTGTATATAAATATGTGATTCTTCAGATGTTGTATTAGTCTTTGCCTGATGAAGAGACCTGAGTAGTCTCGAAAGCTTGCAATTTGTTACCATCTTTTCAGTTAGCCGTTAAAAGGTATCAACCACTGAGGACTCTCAATTCTAAATATTTTTCTACCTACCAGTGTAATGACCCCAGCCTTTTTCTTCGTGGACAGTGACTTGTACATGTGAGGAAAATTCTTGTGCTGGAAGATCGGGTGTCGATCGGAGGCCAGTTTAACCTCCTGGAGGCATACCAATTCGGCACGGGATCGGTTGATCTCCTTCCATACCGCATACCTCTTATTCGGGCTGTTGAGCCCCATAACATTGTATGATAACATTTTCTTCATTAGAATGCAATATCATAACAGAAAAATGGAAACAAGCAAAACAATGAAATCCAAAAAAAAATAAAAATTTAAAATTTAGGAGCTTAACAGTTCTCCTGGAGGACTCCAAACCGGTTGGTGTCTCACCTTAGTAATGAGGGAAAAGTGAGAAAAAAGTAAGTGGCAAGTTCCCACAGTGACATCAATAAACTGTAAATACGGGTCCTCAGATATTCATATTCAGGAAAAGGAAATTAATAGTAAACAACACCATGTAAATTCGAACATAAGATAAAAATCTGTCTTAATCCCTGTCCCTAAATGCTGGTTCATCCATAAGAAATGTAAGGAACTTCTGACCCTCGTGTGGAGTGTAGATGGGGTAGTTTTTGTCCTCCTTATACAAGACTAATAGCTTGGCAGGGAAACCCCATCTACATGACACTCTGAGCTCTCTAACTTTAGAGGTCAAATCTCTGAAGGACCTTCTTGCGTCTATTGTCTCTTTGGAGAAGTCTTGGAAAATCTTTAAATCTTTATATGGCTCTGGAGGTGAACCTCTCTCTCTCAGAGATTTTAGAACCTTCTCCTTGGTTTCCAAACAATGGACTCTGAGGATAGTGTCCCACTCCCTAGGCTTTTCCTCTGGGACCCCTTTTGGACATGGGAGGCGGTGTATACGATCAATATTTACTTCTAATTTTGTCGATAATTTTTTGAATAAATTTTTATTGTAATCTGAAAGATCTGCCTGGGGACCGACTCAGGAATACCTCGTATTTAAAGTTATTTCTCCTGCTTTGGTACTCCAGATCCGTTAATTTGTGTTTAAGGGAAATAACCTCCGTTTTGAGGAGAGAATTTTCCGTTGAGAGGTAGACTATGTCCCTTTCCACCTGTACCATCTTTAACTCATATTTCTCGATGTTTTGGCTAAGATTCCTGCATGTTTCCTGTAGGGCCTTAGCCTGAGTCTCAAACCCTATTTTTAGGGCATCGCTGAAGGACTGGAAGAGATCCGCCATGAATCCTTCGGTGGCTTGTTTATTGGACCCCTTGTATTCCCCCAGGTTAATGGATGGAGGAGGAACCTCAAACGAAGGAAATGGACCTCCAGTGTCCCTTCTAGGCCTCTGCCTTTCAGGGCTTGTGTTTGGGGTATAATCAGCTGAGACACTGTCAGAGTCCTCAGAAGACTCCCGATGTTTTCCTGATCGTTTGGGCCCTTCATTTTGTTTGATTTGGAAGTGTCCATTTCCTCCATGAGGGGCTGACCTGGAGGAGGAGTTTTTCCCCCAATTTTTTCTTTTTTTGAACTGTTTCAGGTTGCGTTTTAGGCAGTGTTTTGGTTAATGGGTTATTGATACCTGATTCCCCTTTTGCAGCTTTGACAGCTGCAGGATTATGGGATTGTTCTGTATAAGGTGTTTTTGGATCACCTCTTTTCAGAGGTGACCTAGATTTTGTGTGGCTTAACCCATTAGGGATATCCTCATAGGATTTGTAATATGCCCTCAAATTGTGCCTCGTCACCCTGTGTGAGCTATTATTAATTCTGCCCCTGCCCAACTGCATCTTAATTTGCCACACAGCCTTCCCTGGCCTCAGATCTATGACCCTTTTAGCTTGATCAATCAGACAAGTTAAGTTAAATGGTCTAAAAACAAGTTTCAGAAAAGGAGTCAACTGAGAAACCCTAAGTAAGAGCGCCAAAAGTTACACAATTCCTCAATAATAATGCAAACAGTCCACTGTAGCTCTGATCCTTGCTTGAAGAGTGGATAATCCTCTATTATGGTGCACTGCACAGAAGATAATAGGGCACCGGGTCCACCAGCTGCAAACCGCAGTCACTATTGTGTTATAAGTCTGCGCTGCTGGTAAGTGCAGAATAGTCAGTATTCCTTTATTGCTGTGATCAGTGTGCAGCGCCCGGTTCTAGTGATCGGATTTCAGTTGTGCCTCACTTCAGCAGCTTTTAGTGGCTACCCCGGTGCTAGTCTCCTCTGATCCGGTCCTTTATGAGGCTGTATAGCGCTGTTCTTGGCCTATTCTGGGTCTGGTCCTACAGGTCCGGTGGTATCCCTCCACCCTTCAGTTCTGTGGCAAAGAAAGAGTCCCTGCCGGTGTCTTTCCTTTTTAGCGTGCCACGCTAGAATATGTCCAGGGAAGCTCCTCTGTCCCCGCTAACCTCACCCCGATATTACAGCAGTCACAATTCAGCAGCACTCAGGCGTAAATCAGCAGGGATGAACATGCAGGAGTCTGTATCCCTCCGCCACAGTCGCGCTGTTATCCTCCACACACCGCAGGCAGAAAGCCATGCAGACAGCTGGATTTACATTGTGCCTTACTGGGGGGGGCAAATAAAGTCTCCTCAGCACCAATAATGATCCTTCATATCAATCCTGGCTTCAATAAAGCCCGTGCTGGCGCTCCAGTCTCTTCACAGGGGGGCAGGTGATGTGGGGTGATGTCCCTCAGCTTCTGCTGCACCGCAGCTGTCCAGACTTGTAAAAGCTTATTTCTGCAGTCCTCTTTGCACCAGAGTCCTGCTTTATGTCTCAAAATGGGCACCCAGACTTCTTAAAATAAAATACGGTTCAGCACGGTTATTTTGGTTAACCCTATGCACTCTTATTTTGTAGCTTTAGAATGTGACTGTGGGAGCTTAGAGCTGTTGCTGCCTACATGCTCATAGCCCAGGGGACGCCCCTGGCTTGATGGTTATATTGAGGCGTACCTGGATCGGCTGACAGGGCAGTGTAATACTGGTTTGCGGGCCGTTGTTTTATGGGGATGTGTCACAGCGGCAGTGACACGGTTGGTGGCCCTGTGCGTCCAATAAAAGGTGAAATATTTACAGGGATGATGACAGTTTGCAGTGCAGGTATTCGTGACGCCACCTCTGGTATGTCTATTTCTCAGTATAATCTGTTTAATAAGAGTACCTTTTGCCCACCACGTACCTATCATGCTGCTGAGACATTCATCTCATTGGTTGAGAATGACATCAAGGCAATTACACATCAGCAACATCTAGGCCTTTTTCCCGTTTACTCCAATATCTCACACAATGAGAAACAAGCACTCCTTTCCTTGCAGAACAATGTTAATATCATTATTAAACCGGCAGATAAAGGGGGTTCTATAGTGGTTATGAATCGTTGTCAATATAAAGCGGAAATCACACGTCAATTGACAGACTCCAACACCTTTTTCACAACATATGCCCACAAAATCAGATATACTGAATTTTATACTACATAAATCTATAAGAACACTTTAGTGGTGATCAAAATACTGAGGACCCCACAAAATAGTATAAAAATACAAAATACTTTATTGATAATAATAACACTACATAAAAATGCATGAATTATGGTAACAAGGTACAAAAGCACATAATAAAGAGGGACACTATACCATTGTGGAAAATACCATTACAGCAGCTCAAAAATTCATGTTTTTTTTAACCCTTGGGTTAAATCCTACTAGGTATGTATGGTTTACCAACCGCTAGGAGGTTTAATAATATCGATGTGCAAGATTGAATATCAATGCCAATGAAAAGACAACCATCCCTGCGGTTTGAAAAAGCCAAAACAAAACAAAACAGTGCTGTTATTACCAACATACACTGCTATACACAGTATGCCCAACCACATTAATGGTCGGCGAAAAAAACCCTAAAAGGGGAATTAAAATATACAGGTGGTCTAAATGCAACCTACCACTCAACTGCTGAGGCTCCACACGGACGTCCCTCTGCCCCGACGCGCGTTTCGCACTGCTTCTTCCTGGAGACCACCTGTATATTTTAATTCCCCTTTTAGGGTTTTTTTCGCCGACCATTAATGTGGTTGGGCATACTGTGTATAGCAGTGTATGTTGGTAATAACAGCACTGTTTTGTTTTGTTTTGGCTTTTTCAAACCGCAGGGATGGTTGTCTTTTCATTGGCATTGATATTCAATCTTGCACATCGATATTATTAAACCTCCTAGCGGTTGGTAAACCATACATACCTAGTAGGATTTAACCCAAGGGTTAAAAAAAAACATGAATTTTTGAGCTGCTGTAGTGGTATTTTCCACAATGGTATAGTGTCCCTCTTTATTATGTGCTTTTGTACCTTGTTACCATAATTCATGCATTTTTATGTAGTGTTATTATTATCAATAAAGTATTTTGTATTTTTATACTATTTTGTGGGGTCCTCAGTATTTTGATCACCACTAAAGTGTTCTTATAGACTCCAACACCTATGGTATTCTTACCCGTGATCCGATTTTTGAAATTAGGGGAAAAATTAATACTGTAATTGACCAGGGTTTAGCCGACAATATTATTGATAGCAAAACAGCAACTTTTCTCAATAATCCGCACCCCATTACTCCGGTTTTCTATGTTCTACCTAAGATACATAAATCCCTGAATAATCCTCCTGGAAGACCAATCGTGGCTTCCACGGATTCAATTTTATCCCCATTATCCATTTTTCTTGAAAAAATCCTGACTCCACTTATCAAGACAACTAGAGCCTTCTTACTGGATACTGGGCACTTCCTGAGTATCATACAACAACTTAATACTATTCCTCCTGACAGTATCTTAGTTACTATGGACGTCAATAGTCTATATACCTCCATAGAACATGAACAGGGTATTGAGGCTACCAGACATCTCCTTAACTCATCCAATATGTCTACCAACCAGGGTGGATAAAAATCAATGATTTTTTAAAAAAAAAAAAAAAAAAAAAAAAAAAAAAAAAAATCGGATTTTTTTGATTTAACCCCTTCACCCCCAAGGGTGGTTTGCACGTTAATGACCGGGCCAATTTTTACAATTCTGACCACTGTCTCTTTATGAGGTTATAACTCTGGAACGCTTCAACGGATCTTCGCGATTCTGAGATTGTTTTCTCGTGACATATTGTACTTCACGTTAGAAGTAAAATTTCTTCGATATAACTTGCGTTTATTTTTGAAAAAAAACGCAAATATGGCGAAAATTTTTAAAATTTTGCAATTTTCAAACTTTGAATTTTTATTCCCTTAAAACAGAGAAATATGTCACACAAAATAGTTAATAAATAACATTTCCCACATGTCTACTTTACATCAGCACAATTTTGGAACCAAAATTTTTTTTTGTTAGGAAGTTATAAGGGTTAAAAGTTGACCAGCGATTTCTCATTTTTACAACAAAATTTACAAAGCCATTTTTTTTAGGGACCACCTCTCATTTGAAGTCACTTTGAGGGGTCTATATGGCAGAAAATACCCAAAAGTGACACCATTCTAAAAACTGCACCCCTCAAGGTACTCAAAACCACATTCAAGAAGATTATTAACCCTTCAGGTGCTTCACAGGAACTAAAGCAACGTGGAAGGAAAAAATGAATATTTAACTTTTTAGCCACAAAAATGATCTTTTACAAACTTTTTTTTTATTTTCACAAGGGTAAAAGGAGAAAATGGGCAGATAAGGTTGTTATGCAATTTCTCATGAGTACGCCAATACCCAATATGTGGGGGAAAACCACTGTTTGGGCACACGGCAGAGCTCGTAAGGGAAGGAGCGCCGTTTGACTTTTTCAAACTAAAATTGGCTGGAATTGAGATTGGACGCCATGTCGTGTTTGGAGAGCCCCTGATGCGCCTAAACAGTGGAAACCCCCACAAGTGACACCATTTTGGAAACTAGACCCCCTAAGGTACTTATCTAGATCTGTTGTGAGCACTTTGAACTCCCAAGTGTTTCACAAAAGCTTATAATGCCTGGGTGTGAATAAAAAAAAAAACAATTTTCCACAAAAATGATTTTTTAGTCCCAAATTTTTGAATTTTCCCAAGGAAATTGGACCCCAAAAGTTGTTGTCCAATTTGTCCTGAGTACGCTGATACCCCATATGTGGGGGGGGAACTGTTTGGGTGCACGGCAGGGCTTGGAAAGGAAGTAGTAATGTTTTGGAATGCAGACGTTGATGGGGGTCATGTTCCATTTGCAGTGCCCCAGATGAGCCTAAACAGTGGAAACCCCCCACAAGTGACCCCATTTTGGAAACTATACCCCCTAAGGAACTTATCTAGATCTTTGGTGAGCACTTTGAACCCCCAAGTGCTTCACACAAGTTTATAATGCCCGGGCATGAAAATAAAAAATCCTATTTTTTTCCCACAAAAATTATATTTTAGTCACTATTTTTTTATTTTCTCAAGGGTAACAGGAGAAATTGGACCACATAAGTTGTTGTCCAATTTGTCCTGAGTACGCTGATACCCCATATGTGGGTGGGAACCACTGTTTGGGCGCACGGCAGAGCTCGGAATGGAAGGAGCACCATTTGACTTTTTCCAACCAAAATTGGCTGGAATTGAGATTGGATGCCATGTTGCATTTGGAGAGCCCCTGATGTGCCTAAACAGTGGAAACCCCCACAAATGACCCCATTTTGGAAACTAGACCCCCTAAGGAACTTTTCTAGATCTTTGGTGAGCAATTTGAACCCCCAAGTGCTTCACACAAGTTTATAACGTAGAGCCGTAAAATTTAAAAATCATATTTTTTCCACAAAAATGATCTTTTCACCCCAATTTTTATTTTTCCAAGGGTAACAAGACTCCAAAAGTTATTGTGCAATTTGTCTTGAGTGCGCTGATACCCCATATGTGGGGGTAAACCACTGTTTGGGTGCATGGCAGAGTTTGGAAGGGAAGGAGCGCCGTCTGACTTTTTCAACGCAGAATTGGCTGGACGCCATGTCGTGTTTGGAGAGCTCCTGATCTGCCTAAACAGTGGAAACCCCCATAAATGACGCCATTTTGGAAACTAGACCCCTCAAGGAACTTATCTAGATGTGTGGTGAGAACTTTTAACCCCCAGGTGTTTCACTAAAGTTTATAACGTACAGCCGTAAAATAAAAAATCTTTTTTTTTTTTTTACAAAAATGATTTTTTCGTCCCCAATATTTTATTTTCACAAGGGTAACAGAAGAAATTGGAACCCAAAAGTTGTTGTCCAATTTGTCCTGAGTACGCTGATACCCAATATGTGGGAGAAAACTACTGTATGGGCGCACGTCAGGGCTCGGAAGGGAAGTAGTGACGTTTTGGATTGCAGACTTTGATGGAATGGTCTGGGGGCGTCATGTCACATTTGGAGAGCCCCTGATGCACCTATACAGTGGAAACCCCCCACAAGTGGCCCCATTTTGGCAAATAGACCCCACAAGGAACTTATCTAGATGTGTGGTGAGCACTTTGAACCCCGAAGTGCTTCACAGAAGTTTATAACGTACAGCCGTAAAAATAAAAAATCCTTTTTTTTTTTTGCAAAAATGATTTTTTTGCCCCAATATTTTATTTTTACAAGGGTAACAGGAGAAATTGGACCCCAAAAGTTGTTGTCCAATTTGTCCTGAGTACGCTGATATCCAATATGTGGGAGAAAACTACTGTATGGGTACACGTCGGGGCTCGGAAGGGAAGTAGTGACGTTTTGGATTGCAGACTTTGATGGAATGGTCTGGGGGCGTCATGTCGCATTTGGAGAGCCCCTGATGCGCCTAAACAGTGGAAATCCCCAACAAGTGACCCCATTTTGGAAAATAGACCCCACAAGCAACTTATCTAGATGTGTGGTGAGCGCTATGAAGCCCCAAGTGCTTCACAGAAGTTTATAATGTACAGCCGTAAAAACAAAAAAATATTTTTTTTTGTACAAAAATGATATTTTCGCCCCCAGTTTTTTATTTTCCCAAGGGTAGCAGAAGAAATAGGACAAATTGCACAATAACTCTTGGGGTCCAGAGTACGCTGATACCCCATATGTGGGGATAAACTACTGTTTGGACGCATGGCAGAGCTGAGAAGTGAAGGAGCACCGTTTGACTTTTTCAACGCAGAATTGGCTGGAATTGAGATCAGACGCCATGTCACATTTGGAGAGCTCCTGATGTGCCTAAACAGCGGAAACCCCCCAATTCTAACTCCAACCCTAACCCCAACACACCCCTAACCCTAGTCCGAACCCTAACCACAAACCTAACCCTAACACACCCCTAATCCCAACCCTAACCCTAATCCTAACTTTAGCGCCAACCCTAACCCTAACTTTAGCCGCAACCCTAACCCTAATGGGAAAATGGAAATAAATACTTTTTTTAATTTTATTATTTTTCCCTTACTAAGGGGGTGATAAAGGGGGGTTTGATTTACTATTTATAGCGGGTTTTTATGATTGGCAGCTGTCACGCTAAAAGACGCTTTTTATTGCAAAAATAGTTTTTGCATCATCACATTTTGAGAGCTATAATTTTTGCATATTTTGGCCCACAGAGTCATGTGAGGTCTTATTTTTTGCGGGACGAGTTGACGTTTTTATTGGTACCATTTTTGAGCACGTGACATTTATTGATCGCTTTTTATTTCGATTTTTGGGAGGTTAGAATGAACAAAAATCAGCAATTCATGAATTTCTTTTGGGGGAGGCGTTTATACCGTTCCGCGTGTGGTAAAATTGATAAAGCAGTTTTATTCTTCGGGTCAGTAAGATTATGGCGATACCTCATTTATATCATTTTTTCATGTTTTGGCGCTTTTATAGAATAAAAACCATTTTATATAAAAAATAATTATTTTTGCATCGCTTTATTCTGCGAGCTATAACTTTTTTATTTTTTCGCTGATGATGCTTTATGACGGCTCGTTTTTTGCGGGACAAGATGACGTTTTCAGCGGTACCATGTTTTTTTATATCGGTCTTTTTGATCGCGCGTTATTCCACTTTTTGTTCGGCGGTATGATGATAAAGCATTGATTTTTTGCTTCGTTTTTTTTTTTTTTTTTTAAGGGGTTCACTAAAGGGGTTAACTAGTGGGACAATTTTATAGGGGGGGTCGTTACGGACGCGGCGATACCAAATATGTGTACTTTTATTGTTTTTTTTTTTTTATTTACAGGAAGAAGTGAATTTATTGGGGAATATTTTTTTTTTTTTTTATCTATTTTGGATTTTTTTTTTACACATGTTTATTTTTACTTTTTTAACTTTTTTACTTTGTCCCAGGGTGGGACATCACAGTATTTTATCAGATCGCTGGTGTGACAGTGTGCACAGCACTCTGTCACACCAGCGATCGCACAGGCATAGATGCAGGCAGGGGCGGAACTATAGTGGAAGCAGGGGAAGCAGCTGCCACAGGGCCCGGGCTAGAAGGGGGCCCGTCCCTGCTGCAGCTGCCCTGTGATTTAGGAGCAAAAAGGGGGGCCTGAGCACGCTGGCAAATGGATCCGCGCTCGGGCCCCCTCCCAACATTTTGTTCAGGCTTCTGACTCTGAACGCTGATGCATAACAACACTGTGTTGTTTTAAAGAGACACTACAGTGTTGTAAATGCAGACAGCGAACAGAAATGAGCACTGTAGCTTTAAGCTGCGGCCCAGTGCATTATGGTCCGTCTGTCACAGCGTGTGTGCATGTGGGGGCGGACAGCAGACGGCCAGGCAGACCACATGAAGCAGCAGGCTGACTGGACAAGCAGGTGGAAGCCCGGGCGAGCAGGGTGAGTACCGTGAGTCTCTCAACAGTGAGAAGAGGCTTGGCTGCTCAATGGTGACTGGGAGGGCAGGTGCAGGCAGGATCTAACAGGGCCCACATTCAACAGGGCCCAGGCCCCAGGCTGCAGTGCAGGGGGCCCACATTCAACAGGGCCCAGGCAGCAGGGGGCCCACATTCAACACAGGGCCCAGGTAGCAAGGGGCCCGCATTCCAACAGGGCCTCGGGCTCCTGGGCCCTGTTTGACGCAAGCCTCAAGTCACCACTAACCTCCCCCTGGGCCCTGTTGGGCACGGGACCTCAGTCACCAGTAGCCTCCCCCTGGCCCAGTAACAGCCTCATGGTTGCTACAAGTGACGAGTGACACCCTGATCTCTGCTACATGTGACAAGTAACAACCTCAGCTCTGCTACATGTAACAAGTAACAACCTCAGCTCTACTACATGTGACAAGTAGCAACCTCGGCTCTGCTACATGTGACAAGTAGCAACCTCAGCTCTGCTACATGTGACAAGTAGCAACCTCGGCTCTGCTACATGTGACAAGTAGCAACCTCAGCTCTGCTACATGTGACAAGTAACAACCTCAACTCTGCTACTTGTGACAAGTAGCAACCTCAGCTCTGCTATTTGTGACAAGTAACAACCTCAGCTCTGCTCATGTGACAAGTAACAACCTCAGCTCTGCTCATGTGACAAGTAGCAACCTCAGCTCTGCTACATGTGACAAGTAACCTCAGCTCTGCTACATGTGACAAGTAACCTCAGCTCTGCTACATGTGACAAGTAACAACCTCAGCTCTGCTACATTTGACAAGTAACAACGTCAGCTCTGCTACATGTGACAAGTAGCAACCTCGGCTCTGCTAGATGTGACAAGTAACAACCTCAGCTCTGCTACATGTGACAAGTAGCAACCTCAGCTCTGCTCATGTGACAAGTAACAACCTCAGCTCTGCTCATGTGACAAGTAGCAACCTCAGCTCTGCTCATGTGACAAGTAACAACTTCAGCTCTGCTACATGTGACAAGTAGCAACCTCAGCTCTGCTACATGCGAGGAGTGACAGCCTCATCTCTGCTACATGCGCGGAGTGACAGCCTCAGCTTTGCTATACAAGTAGCAGAGCTGAGGCTGTCACTCCTCATATGTTGCAGAGATGAGGCTGTCACTCCTTACATGTAGCAGAGCTGAGGCTGTCACTCCTCGAATGTAGCAGAGCTGAGGCTGTCCCTACTCACATGTAGCAGAGCTGAGGCTGTTCCTCCTCACATGTAGCAGAGCTGAGGCTGTCACTCCTCACATGTAGCAGAACTGAGTCTGTCACTCCTCACATGTAGCAGAGCTGAGGCTGTCACTCCTCACATGTGTAATTGGTGAGGGCGTGGTGCAGAAGTACGGTATACAGAACAATCTTAGATTATTCTGTATACCGGACTGTTGTTCTACTGAATAAATCATCTGTTTTGAAAGCAATTTGCAGGCTGGATTACAAGTTTCTTCACACATTTACTCTGGAGAAAGCCTACCTTTGTCACTACCTCAGTTGCTTCCTGGGAGTTGGTTCCTTTCTGTTATTTCACTATCATTACTCCAAAAACCTCTAATTTTGGATAATAAAGGTATCTTTCTTAACAAAACTTGGGTAGACCGGGATTGGCAACGCGCGCGAGGGGGGGGGCCCCATTGTGAAGTTTGCTGTGGGGCCCTGCCGTTCCTAGTTACGCCCCTGGATGCAGGCTTCTCAGTGCCTGCTCTCGGCAGGCACTGAGGTAGCCGCCTCCCTCCAGGACCCCGGCGCCATCTTGGATCCGGGTCCTGGGAGGGAGGAAGCCCTCAGAACAGCGCGATCACATCGCGCTGCTCTGAGGGTCTCAGGGGGGCGCGCAGGGAGCCCCCACCCTGCGCGATCCTCCCCTGTGCCCCCAGTACACCGCAATCATGTTTGATTGCGGTGTGCAAGGGGTTAATGTGCCGGGAGCGGTCCGTGACCGCTCCTGACACACAGTCATGGGTGTCAGCTGTGATAATCAGCTGACACCCGGCGGCGATTAGCTGCGCTCCCCTCAGGAGCGTAGCTGATCGCCTGTGACGTACTATCCCGTCCCCGGTCATACGGGCCCAGGTACCATGGACGGGATAGTACGTCCGATGGCAGTAAGGGGTTAAATTGGATTTTTTTCAATAAACTGCTTTTTGAGGAAAATATTTTACCATCCAAAGGTTCTTCCATCATGAGATAAAGCTGAGTTGTTTAACTCAGTAGAATAAAGTCTGTATATGTGTAACATTCACAATGCCATGCTCTTCCAGAGGTTTCTGTAGGATTAGTGGGCAGTTTCTCTCCTATATTATCACAGACGCTCGCTTTACTTACGCAGTTCTCAAAACTGAATTTGACTCCGCAGAGGTCCCAGCCTCTTCTTCACGGCAAAAATGTTACAACATGAACAGAGTTGAGAAAAAGACCTTAATCCTATTGTTCTACAAACCTATATGAATACAGAATCAACCCTTCAGTGCCAAGTCCAAGAAGTTAGACAATATGTTTCTGATTGTTTGGAGTGGAATAGATCTGCACAACACAAGAAGAATGTGAATCTAAGTGTGAGGAGGAGGAAGGGCAAGCAGACAAGAAAATGAAAGTGAAACTTTGAGCACAATACTGCAGCATAGCCACAGACAGACAAGTCTGGATCTGTTTGTGTGTACGATCTGAGGTTTATTACATTCTTTCCTTATAATGGCAGCAGGCCGTAAAAGAGACCCAGTTTGGGAATATTTTAATGAAGCTCCTTCGCCTATCGGTAAGGCAGGCATGCGTGCAAAATGCAAACGATGCAACAAAGAGATGCAAGGCCTGGTGGCGCGAATGAGGCAACATCATGAGAAGTGCGGTGATGAAGATGACCAAAGAAACACTTCTGAACAGGCAGGATCTTCAGGTTGGTAAACATTTTTATTGAATCCTATTTCTAAAGACTGAACTGTCATGTTTGAGAAAAATTATATTTCTTATTATTACTGCATGTTACTGTCATTTGGTACAGTTATGAAGAAAAACAAATATTCCTTTTGGGGCAGTGCTGTGCTGTGTACAATAAGCAGAAATTGTATAAACAATAAAATAACAGCATTGACTTTTTTTGTTTAGGGGAATTCATGGATTCTGGAAACTATCCACCTCCAAGATCACCATCATCCTGTTCTACAGTTTCAGAGTTATCCATCCAGGATAGTGCTTCATTAGCAGCAGCATCATCATCAGACACCCACAGCCACATATCACCATCACCCAAAAGGAAGAAAAAACCTTTACCTCCTGGAACCACCATAGATAGGTTTGTGATAAGAACTAGCAGATTAGAAAAAGAGTTGATTGATGAAAAAATTGCCCAGTTTATTTATGCAACGAACTCTTCTTTCCGTCTGACTGAGAACCCACATTTCATTAATATGGTTCAGTCACTGAGACCAGGATACAGTCCACCCAGCAGAGCTGATGTTGCAGGGAAACTGCTGGATCAAGTGTATGACAGAGAAGATGATGATGAAGATGACGACGAGAGAGCTACAGAGGACAGCAGGGACAGTAGTATTTAAGCTTTTCATGTGTCGGCTGGGCTGACAGTCTAAGTTTCTTAAAATATATATATATTTTGTTTAGCCAAATTAGTTAACAAACATGGATGTTTGTTTAAGCAAATAACTTATGCTGTAATGTTGTTATTGTTTCAGTTGAATAAATCTATTTAAATTGTTTTTAAGGTCAGGATTATTTTTCTCCTTCCTAAATACAACAGAACAGTGGTGTCCAAATATGAATGATTAACCCATTAAACTGGGGAGAAAAAAGTAATATAAAAGTGATTCTAAAAATCTTCATCTACTTGCATGTTAAAGTAGCAAGAACTAGTTTAGGTAGAAACTTTGATTTAAATCACTGATTTACATCAAGCCTTACTGACTAGTGATTTAAATCGTGATTTAAATCAGTTTGATTTAAATCAAATCCACCCTGCTACCAACTCCATCCATTTTTGCCTGGATCTTCTACACTTGGTCTTATATGAGAATTATTTCCTATATGAAGATACCTACTATGGCCAGAAGTGCGGTACCGCTATGGGTTCGAACGTAGCGCCGGCCTACGCTAATGCGTTCATGGACTTTTTTGAGATCTCTCATGTCTATGATAACCCGTTATTTCTTCAACATGTAATAGAATACCACCGATATATCGATGATATTTTTTTCATTTGGACCGGCACTACTTCCTCAATCACCTCAATTCTATTCTACCAGGGCTACAGTTTACTATGCATTTTAGTATGTCGTCTGTCTCCTTTCTTGATACGATGATCATCAAGAATGATACTGGGAACCTTATCACGGATCTCTATAGTAAACCCACAGATACTAATAGCTTATTACACTATACTAGCTGTCATCCAAAATATACCCGTAATAGCTTACCTCGTTCCCAATTTAAAAGAATTACCAGGATCGTTTCAGATCCGATTACACTGAATGACAGACTCAATACAGTAACGAAAAAGTTTCAAGATAGGGGGTACCCACGTACACTCCTGGAGGATGAAAAGACTAGGTCCCTACTACCGATTTCTTCTCCGGTACAACGACTCAATAAAGAGAGAATCCCATTTGTACACACATTCCATCCTTTAATGCCGAAGGTCTATTCTGTCATTAGGAAACATTGGCCGATCTTGACACGCTCCTATCCACACATTGAATCCTTCAAAGAACCCACCTTAATGTGTACTAAGAGATCAGCCAATCTCAAGGACAGATTGGTACGAGCCGATATAGGGAGCATACGTACTCCTATTATACAAACTCTATTAGCACCAAAGAGGAATGGCACTTACCCCTGTCTGAGCTGTGCCTCCTGCTCCAATATAATTAAAGCTGATACTATTACCCATCCCAGGACCGGTAAATCTTATCCTATCCGAGGGTTTTTCACATGTAACTCCAATTTCGTGATATATCTAATCAAATGCCCTTGTGGGCTACTATATGTAGGGGAAACCACGCAACATATAAAGGATAGAATAGCGAGCCATAAATCCACCATTAGGTGTGGTAAGAACTGGTTACCGTTACCTGAACATTTTTCTAAGATGAAACACACAGTGGCACAACTCAGATATCAAATTATAGAACAGGTTCCCCGGCCCAGAAGGGGTGGTAATCATATTGGTTTGTTGAAAAAACGTGAAACATATTGGATTTTTGAATTAGACACACTGGCCCCTAAAGGCCTGAATAGGGAAATTGATTGGACATGTTAACTTATCGCCAATTTATTCTTTTCAGACTCGCTAATGAGTTGCATTCCTGAACCCCCTGGTCTTATCTGTCTACGTATTATATTATGTATATTTGATCAATTTTCTATTCCCTCTCGTATGACATGACCTCTGGTCTTATCTGTCTATATATTGCATCTTGTATATTAGATCAATTTGCTGTTCCCTTCCACATGACATGACCTCTGATTTCCTTCCCTCTGGCCCAGTGCCTCTCTATTACGCCATCCCACTAGGCGTTATTATTATTTTCTTTTACTTATATTTGCGTTCTTTCTCATTATTGCATTCCTAACCATTTTGTCCCCATTTTCACCCATGGACATTCTCCTCTATATTATCTATTGTGTGATCCATCTGTTATTTTCATATTGTTCCACCATTTATACATATGCCACATTTCTAGCGTCTTTCCCTTCCCCCCCCCTTTTTTACTCAGCACCAGCGCACTAATTGCCTATGACAGGTCCTTGTATTTACCATTCCCCTGGTTACATCGGCGCCTGCGCAATACACACACCGAGTGACGTAACGTCACTTCCGGTTTCAAGCGCTCACTTCCGGTTTGAGCGCTATAAGAAACCGAGACCGCACTACCTTATAGCACCTCCAGACAAGGCAAGGCGCGGGAGCGCTGCCTATTTCAAGCGGTTCATCACCAGGTATTTCTCTCATATTATACCCACAATCATTGGCCGATATTATAATACTGACTTACTTAAAAGGATCATTGCTCCTTACAGCGCTGCTGAATACCTTCCTCCTTATTGAGGTCTTCCCTATAACTATCCCCATCAGCACTTCTATTGGAGGTAATTTCCTATGCTTTACCCTTAAGTTAATCACTTATACATTACTCATGCGGACCATTACTTCCTACAGCACTGGTGAATCCTGACAACTTCATCTACATACTTTTAGTGGATATTTATCCCTACCAGTGATTCACATAAGGTAATTGTGTCCATACCTAGGGACTTTTCATCTATGGGACTATTATCACATTGTGCTCCATTTTTATTATGCCCTCTTATTATTTATATCCTTTTTCACTTTACATTAGGATATCTTACTGGTCCTTACTCTTCTATTGCTTTCTATGCTTGGCACTGGACTAGCACAAAGGTAATCAAAATATACACATTATTTGTATATGTCTTTATACCATTTATGAACTCCTTGGTCCTGTTGATTTTTGCTATGCCACAGCAATATTTGCTTGGAAACACTGTATTATTGTACACTGACTATTTACTTGTATATATTTGTATATATATTTTTCCTTGGGAACTTGAATTATTGTACTTTTCATGTTCTGCATATATATGCCACAACGTATGGAATATTTGTTATTTACACTCAGCGCTATTTGACAAAGGCCCTGGTTGGGCCGAAACATTATATATCGCTTTTTTTCTGTCCTTAAATGTTGCCTAATTTGTTAATAAAATATATATTATTCAGCATCATAAATTATCATCTTAGAGTGCGGTGTTCTCCTTTATACCTCTGGTATGTGGTCGGAGGTTACCACTGACCAGCGATGCAGTACAGATCCTCTGGGATAGATGGTGAGATGCAGCACAGTTTGTAAAGTCTCCCACAGGCGAGACTATGTTATCCCAGGGCAGGAAGACGTTGTAGATGAAGTTATGTTGCTGGGAGATGTAGCAAAGTGTAGTGTGCGTTGAGGGAAGAACTTGAGGAGACAGTCAATTGCAGTTTCCACAGCTTTACTTGCACTTCTTGTGCCGGCAGTACAGATGCCCGCTTGGTGCCAGATGAGGAGTCCAGCCAACTCCAAGGTGTATGTAGAACAGTATAACAAAGCTCCCTGTCAGTATTTGCCTTCCCTGGCCGTTGCACTGTGCTAATTTCCCATGCCTTTCTTCCTTCCAGAACCTCGCTAAGCAGTGTCACAGTCTAGAAGCTGCGGATCCTCCAGGACAACGTTATCTTTATGCGTTTCCTTGATCCTATATAGCTTTCCTTCCCGGTGAAGGTACTTGTGTTTGTGGCTGTCATCACTAAAGTTATCACAGATATCGGCTTGATAGCTGAGTCATAAAGTTCTGCCACAACTCTAGGTGCCGAGTTCCTTCTGAAACCTGGATTATCCAAGGTGGCGTACGCCAGTCCTGGAATGTGCCCACCTGTAGCTTACAGCGCATCTGTGGCTCTCTCTGAGAATCTCTTTTCCCTTCCAGTGAACCCCTCGTTTCTCTTTGTCAATAAGCAACTCCTCAGGATAGAAGGCTGCTGCACAATTATATCTTCTTAAACTCGCCCTTATGGGAGAGATGTGTAAAACACGTCTGTCCTCTTCCTCCCCCAAGGTTGAACTCTATATCTTCCCTCTAACTTCCTGATCTGACCCTCAAGCTCAAACCACCATGTGTTAGGGTCTGCGGAACGCACCAAATATATAAAGTAGAGAGGTGCGTTCGCAGCCCGGGGTCCACCGTGCAAACGGAGCCTGCTGCTAGTAAAATGGCGCAAGAAGCGAACTCTGTTATCCCGCAGAGTCGCCAAAATAAACGCCGTAACGCGCTGTGGCAATATGTGCGAACTCTGTTATTCCACAGAGCCGCTAGAAGGAGTGCTGCAGCGCTATATGGCGATGTGTGTGAACTCACTTAACACCACTGAGTCGCAAAATAAACACGCTAGGGCGCTGTCTAGCAATGAAAGAGAACCCTATTACGTCACAGAGCCGCTGAGACAAACTTCTGTGTCCTGTCAGGCACCCAGGTACACAGTTGACTGCTAAGTGAACATAGAACGTGATCATGCGCTAATGTCCTCGCGGGAGTCACCCGCAATCTATGGCGTCTGAACGCCAAGCCCTGAATACGGCAATCAAACTCCTCACCGGTTATGCCAGTAATCTAGGGCATCTAGGACATCGACCCTGACCAGCTTGCATACCAAACTCCTCACCGATTAAGTCGGTATTGTAATGGCGTATTTCCCTAACCACACACACGCATGACCACACTGGCGCAAAGCATATAACGGTTGATATTAGCGTATGGCGGCCCAGCCATGCTACCCTTTTATAGTAACAGCTACAGGACCTGCCAGAAACAAGGACCAATGAGAAACTGTTCCAAAACACATGTAGTTTCAGGACCTTCCTGGCGGACCAATAGGAGCTGCTGCAGTACCTGAACATGTGACCCCTGATCTTCAATGAGAGATCTTAGCCTGGGCATGCTCAGAAGGGGAAACGCAGGACTTCGTCCCAAAGATGTCTGCTCCAGCACTGGCTATAATAGCAGATCCAGGAGAGGCAGCAGCAAGTCTCTGCACAGTATTGGAATGGGCAAGACGCTGGGACCGACGTCTCTTCTGAGCAGGCTCCACTGCGGCCGGAGATGAATGGGGGACCGCAGCGGGACTGGTTCGAGACTCCCCTTGTGCATCAGCGGGAACTCGAACCCTAACACCATGTACACCCTTTGCTGCCTGGGTTGTGCTATATGTACTAAACTAGTGTGTGTGATGGATACAGTGTTGCCAGAGCCAGGTGTAATGTCTTCACCTTACCTGAAAGTTGAAAATACCATATCTCTGGCCGAGATGCAGTACCTCTGTGGCGACTGAACCCTCAGGGTCGCCAACCAAACTTTAAATTATTCGTGTTTTGGTCAACAACTTTATGCAGGTTATTTGATAGATAAGTCCTAATATTTATCAGGTCTGCAATGGCCACTTCTCCCATTACAGGTCTCTCCTGCCCTAAAGGTGGGTGTCCTTGTTGCACCATCTGATTCAAGATTCAAAGAAACTTTATTGGCAGGACTAAATACACATTAGTTTTGCCAAAGCAAGTGTACAAAAAAAGGGAATAGGGATAGGGACTGTAGAGATGTTGGGTAGGGGCTGTAGTAAAGGTGGATAGGGGCAGATCAAGGATGAGGGCTGTAACAGCAATGGTTGGGGGCAGATCCAGGGTGGGGGCTATAGAAGTAAAAAACCTCAAAAACCATATGTGGGATATTACTTAAACATGAGCACAAAAGAGGAAAAATATCCCTAAAATATACCTTTTATTCGAACAATTAAAATATCAATGAAAAAAACAAGTGGGATTTCAGGGAAACAGATACATCAAATACAATAGGTAGTAAATATACAAATGACACAAGGGCAGACTATCCTTACCCTAATGGGCCCTAGTGCGCCCCTACCTGACTGCGGAGGTTGGCACCCTAATTGTTGACGATATGGCGCCCCCGCTCAACGTCGGTAACCCTAGGAAACCCTGGAAAATTTCTCAGAGTAAGGAGGAACTGCTCTGACTGGGGAGACTTTGAAAAACAAGCTGGTGACTTGTGGGCGAGGTTTAGAGATAGAGGTTATCCAGAGAAAGTGATTGAACCGGCATACAAGCAGGCCAAACGGACAAGCAGGACATCCTTGCTTGTCCCAAGGGCAAAGGAGGATTCAAATAATATCACGAGATTGATTGGCACTTTTGATGACCAATCCGGGAGAATCATGGAGATCCTAAAGAAACACTGGGCAATTTTGAAAACTGACCCTGATATTGGTAATGTGATCTCCCCCCAACCATCAGTCACATATAGGAGGGGTAGATCTATCAAAGACCAGGAGGTAAATAGTCATCTTGAACCCCAGAAAACTGATGGTACTTGGCTACAAAATAGAACTGTAGGTAACTTCAGATGTGGACATTGCAGTTTTTGCAAATTTGTTTGTCCATCGAAGACCTTCTCTAGTACACGCACGAGAAGGGTGTATAATATCAAATGTTTTGCTAATTGCAAAACAAAAGGGGTAGTTTATCTATGCATCTGCTCATGTCCCTTGACTATGTGGGGAAGACTAAGCGTGAATTACGCGTCCGGATTGGGGAACATCTGGGGATATTAGGCATAATAGAGATACCCCACTCGCCCGTCATGTCAATCTAGTACATGGTGGCAGGGTCGGACTGAGGCACCGGGACACCGGAGAAATCTCCAGTGGGCCTCGCCCCCAGCCCCTGCCCCCTTCATTAGTCCCTGCCCTGCATGTCAATAGTGCCTACAACTGACCGGCCATGCTGTGTGCAGATGTCAGGCGCATCGGCGGCTGGCACAACTCCTAGACTAGACGCAAACTCCCCTCATCCAGCTGAGAGCACTGCGCCAGCCATTTCCACATCGTCCTATAAATCCCAGACATCGGTAGGCTGTTCTATGCACACAGGACCTATGATGAGGTCACGGGAGGGGAGGAGTCAGGGGTCACATGTTCAGGGGCCTCTGTATGCAGGACTTTGGGGTGCTAGTTGTCATGGTGCTGGATGAGGGGAAGTTTCTGTGTGGGGTCAGGAGGGGTTTACAGGATGGATGTAGCAGAGCTGTTTGTGTATGAGGTGTACGTAGCGGAGCCATGTGTGTAAGAGGTGTACGGAGCGGAGCCATGTTTGTACTTGGTGTACGGAGCAGAGCCATGTGTGTATAGGGTGTACGGAGCAGAGCCGTGTGTGTATAGGGTGTACGGAGCAGAGCCGCGTGTGTATGGGGTGTACGGAGCGGAGCCATGTGTGTACGAGGTGTACGGAGCAGAGCCACATGTGTATGGGGTGTACGGAGCAGAGCCGTGTGTGTACGAGGTGTACGGAGCAGAGCCGTGTGTGTACGAGGTGTACGGAGCGAAGCTGTGTGTGTACTTGGTGTACGGAGCAGGGCCGCGAGTGTATAGGGTGTACGGAGCAGAGCCGCTTGTGTATGGGATGTACGGAGCTGAGGCGCGTGTGTATGGGGTGTACGGAGCGGAGCCATGTGTGTACGAGGTGTACGGAGCAGAGCCACGTGTGTACGGGGTGTACGGAGCGGAGCCATGTGTGTACTTGGTGTACGGAGCAGGGCTTACAGGCTGGATGTAGCAGAGCTGTTTGTGTATGAGGTGTACGTAGCGGAGCCGCCATGTGTGTATGAGGTGTACGGAGCGGAGCCATGTTTGTACTTGGTGTACGGAGCAGAGCCATGTGTGTATAGGGTGTACGGAGCAGAGCCGTGTGTGTATAGGGTGTACGGAGTAGAGCCGCGTGTGTATGGGGTGTACAGAGAGGAGCCATGTGTGTACGAGGTGTACGGAGCAGAGCCACGTGTGTATAGGGTGTACGGAGCAGAGCCGTGTGTGTATAGGGTGTACGGAGTAGAGCCGCGTGTGTATGGGGTGTACAGAGAGGAGCCATGTGTGTACGAGGTGTACGGAGCAGAGCCACGTGTGTATGGGGTGTACGGAGCAGAGCCGTGTGTGTACGAGGTGTACGGAGCAGAGTCGTGTGTGTACGAGGTGTACGGAGCAAAGCTGTGTGTGTACTTGGTGTACGGAGCAGGGCCGCGTGTGTATAGGGTGTACGGAGCAGAGTCGTGTGTGTATGGGATGTACGGAGCTGAGGCGCGTGTGTATGGGGTGTACGGAGCGGAGCCATGTGTGTACGAGGTGTACGGAGCAGAGCCACGTGTGTACGGGGTGTACGGAGCGGAGCCATGTGTGTACTTGGTGTACGGAGCAGGGCCGCGTGTGTATAGGGTGTACGGAGCAGAGCCGCGTGTGTATGGGATGTACGGAGCTGAGGCGCGTGTGTATGGGGTGTACGGAGCGGAGCCATGTGTGTACGAGGTGTACGGAGCAGAGCCACGTGTGTACGGGGTGTACGGAGCGGAGCCATGTGTGTACTTGGTGTACGGAGCAGGGCCGCGTGTGTATAGGGTGTACGGAGCAGGGCCGCGTGTGTATGGGGTGTACGGAGCGGAGCCGCGTGTGTATAGGGTGTTCGGAGCGGAGCCACGTGTGTTTAGAGTGTACGGAGCGGAGCCGCGTGTGTATAGGGTGTACGGAGGGGAGCCGCGTGTGTATGGGGTGTACGGAGCGGAGCCGCGTGTGTACGGGGTGTACGGAGCAGGGCCGCGTGTGTATGGGGTGTACGGAGCAGAGCTGCGTGTGTATGGGGTGTACGGAGCGGAGCCGCGTGTGTATAGGGTGTACGGAGCGAAGCCGCGTGTGTACAGAGTGTACGGAGTGGAGCCGCATGTGTATAGGGTGTACGGAGCGGAGCCACGTGTGTATTGGGTGTTCGAAGCGGAGCCATATGTGTACGGAGCGGAGTCGTGTGTGTACTTGGTGTACGGAGCGGAGCCGTGTGTGTATGGGGTGTACGGAGCGGAGCAACGTGTGTACGGGGTGTACAAAACAGAGCCCTGTGTGTACGAAGTGTACGGAGCTGAGCCATGTGTACAGAGCAGAGCCATGTGTGTACGAAGTTTACGGAGTGGAGCCATGTGTGTATGGGAGGGGAGCGGGGAAGGAACAGGCATCGGGAGAGAGGAGAGCTGGGCGAGTAACTGGTGGCTGTGTCCACAGCTGGCTCTAGGCTGTTCCTCATCCAGCAGTGGGCAGTCTGTGGACGCCCAGCCGTGCACTATGGCGGCTGTGGAAGTCACCGGGACCAGCAGCTGCAATGGGAGCAGCGACACCTCCAGCCCCGGTGAGGAGAGGATGAGGCGCCTCTTCCAGACCTGTGATGGGGACGTCGATGGCTATATCAGCAGGTATGGGGGGCACAACTTTCCAGCTTATTCCTGAATAGTTGGCTGCAGGGTTCACTTATCCCCCTGTGAGTGCAGGAGGCTGGGCTGAGAGCCCTTGTGCCCACTGATGATGCCACCCTCCGGGCCCTGGGGGCACAGGGGCTCCACCACTCATTCTGCTCCGGTACAGCACATGTCCCTCCTTGCCCCTGTGCTGCCCACCTTTCCTGGGTACAGCAGGGGGAATCTGCTGGCAGGGTCAGTCCTCAGGGCGCTGCTCCCATTGCTCTGAGAAATGGAGTTATTTCTAGCAATTCCTGACATTTGTGCCCATGTACTTAGAACAGATTATGAAGGGCAGCGCTGGCACATGAGAAATCCAGCGGGATGTGACATTCGGGCTCAGTCTTACAGGATTTATGGCAGATATGACACATCTTAGTTTACCTAAGGCCATATTCACACTGAGGTGTAAGTGCACCAGAATCTGAAGCAAAAAAATCTGGGGCTGACCCTGTGGTGCTCGCTGTGGGGTCTGCGCGTGGAATACCCCATCCCATTGTGTAAGGCCACGGGCCACCCACTGCGGTGTCCAGGAAGATTGTTCACTAGGTGACATGTCACAGGTTAAAATCCACTGGAATGACCAGCAGTGCAGATTACCCATTGCAGTTTATGGGGGCGATTTGTGGGTAGTTCATATGTTAATCTGCTCTGTGGAGACTGAGGTAGGCTCATACTGACGGTGTTTTTTCTCAGTTTTTGCAGTAGAAAATCTTTAAAAAACACCAGTTTTAGAGTTTGTGTTGTAAAACACTGCCAAAAAACCCTCTGTGTGAACATGTTCTACAAGAGGAAAAACAATCTGTTTTTCAAGAAGAAAACTCTTCAGGAATTATTACTTTTCTCTTGGGTTTTGAAGACCTAAAATCTCCTTTATATTAGTATTTTCTGGACTTTACTTCAGCTCTTTTTCAGCACTTTATTCTTGCTGGAGCTTTTTCTTTATGGGAGCGTCTTACTGACAGTCAATGACTTTAAAAAAATCTTTATAACGAATAGGAAAACAGTAGCTTTTTTTTTTAAAACGAAAGCACTGACATTCGCTTGAAAAGACTTCATGATCTTGACATCTTTTTAGCTTTCCCATTGACTTATATTTTAAAGGGAACTTCTCATATCACCAAATAATGTTAACCCCTTACTGCCATCGGACGTACTATCCCGTCCATGGTACCTGGGCCCGTATGACCATGGACGGGATAGTACGTCTCGTGCGATCGGACGCGCTCCCGGGGGGAGCGCAGCCGATCGCGGCCGGGTGTCAGCTGATTATCACAGCTGACACCCATGACTGTGTGTCAGGAGCGGTCACGGACCGCTCCCGGCACATTAACCCCTTGCACACCGCGATCAAACATGATCGCGGTGTACTGGGGGCACAGGGGAGGATCGCGCAGGGTGGGGGCTCCCTGCGCGCCCACCTGAGACCCTCAGAGCAGCGCGATGTGATCGCGCTGTTCTGAGGGCTTCCTCCCTCCCAGGACCCGGATCCAAGATGGCGCCAGGGTCCTGGAGGGAGGCGGCTACCTCAGTGCCTGCCGAGAGCAGGCACTGAGAAGCCTGCTGCACTGCCTGAGCGATCGCTGGTGTGACAGAGTGCTGTGCACACTGTCACACCAGCGATCTGACAAAATACAGTGATGTCCCACCCTGGGACAAAGTAAAAAAGTTAAAAAAATAAAAATAAACATGTTTTAAAAAAAAATCCAAAATAAATAAAAAAAAAAAAAAAAATATTCCCCAATAAATTCACTTCTTCCTGTAAATAAAAAAAAAAAAAAGCAATAAAAGTACACATATTTGGTATCGCCGCGTCTGTAACGACCCCCCCTATAAAATTGTCCCACTAGTTAACCCCTTTAGTGAACCCCTTAAAAAAAAAAAAAAAAAAACGAAGCAAAAAATCAATGCTTTATCATCATACCGCCGAACAAAAAGTGGAATAACTCGCGATCAAAAAGACCGATACAAAAAAACATGGTACCGCTGAAAACGTCATCTTGTCCCGCAAAAAATGAGCCGTCATACAGCATCATCAGCGAAAAAAATAAAAAAATTATAGCTCGCAGAATAAAGCGATGCAAAAATAATTATTTTTTATATAAAATTGTTTTTATTCTATAAAAGCGCCAAAACATGAAAAAATGATATAAATGAGGTATCGCCGTAATCGTACTGACCCGAAGAATAAAACTGCTTTATCAATTTTACCACACGCGGAACGGTATAAACGCCTCCCCCAAAAGAAATTCATGAATTGCTGATTTTTGTTCATTCTAACCTCCCAAAAATCGAAATAAAAAGCGATCAAAAAACGTCACGTGCTCAAAAATGGTACCAATAAAAACGTCAACTCGTCCCGCAAAAAATAAGACCTCACATGACTCTGTGGGCCAAAATATGCAAAAATTATAGCTCTCAAAATGTGATGATGCAAAAACTATTTTTGCAATAAAAAGCGTCTTTTAGCGTGACAGCTGCCAATCATAAAAACCCGCTATAAATAGTAAATCAAACCCCCCTTTATCACCCCCTCAGTAAGGGAAAAATAATAAAATTAAAAAAAAGTATTTATTTCCATTTTCCCATTAGGGTTAGGGTTAGGGTTGCGGCTAAAGTTAGGGTTAGGGTTGGCGCTAAAGTTAGGATTAGGGTTAGGGTTGGGATTAGGGGTGTGTTAGGGTTAGGTTTGTGGTTAGGGTTGGGACTAGGGTTAGGGGTGTGTTGGGGTTAGGGTTGGAGTTAGAATTGGGGGGTTTCCGCTGTTTAGGCACATCAGGGGCTCTCCAAATGTGACATGGCGTCTGATCTCAATTCCAGCCAATTCTGCGTTGAAAAAGTCAAACGGTGCTCCTTCACTTCTCAGCTCTGCCATGCGTCCAAACAGTAGTTTATCCCCACATATGGGGTATCAGCGTACTCTGCACCCCAAGAGTTATTGTGCAATTTGTCCTATTTCTTCTGTTACCCTTGGGAAAATAAAAAACTGGGGGCGAAAATATCATTTTTGTACAAAAAAAATTATTTTTTTGTTTTTACGGCTGTACATTATAAACTTCTGTGAAGCACTTGGGGCTTCATAGCGCTCACCACACATCTAGATAAGTTCCTTGTGGGGTCTATTTTCCAAAATGGGGTCACTTGTTGGGGATTTCCACTGTTTAGGCGCATCAGGGGCTCTCCAAATGCGACATGACGCCCCCAGACCATTCCATCAAAGTCTGCAATCCAAAACGTCACTACTTCCCTTCCGAGCCCCAACGTGTACCCATACAGTAGTTTTCTCCCACATATTGGATATCAGCGTACTCAGGACAAATTGGACAACAACTTTTGGGGTCCAATTTCTCCTGTTACCCTTGTAAAAATAAAATATTGGGGCAAAAAAATCATTTTTGCAAAAAAAAAAAAAGATTTTTTATTTTTACGGCTGTGCGTTATAAACTTCTGTGAAGCACTTCGGGGTTCAAAGTGCTCACCACACATCTAGATAAGTTCCTTGTGGGGTCTATTTGCCAAAATGGGGTCACTTGTGGGGGGTTTCCACTGTATAGGTGCATCAGGGGTTCTCCAAATGTGACATGACGCCCCCAGACCATTCCATCAAAGTCTGCAATCCAAAACGTCACTACTTCCCTTCCGAGCCCTGACGTGCGCCCATACAGTAGTTTTCTCCCACATATTGGGTATCAGCGTACTCAGGACAAATTGGACAACAACTTTTGGGTTCCAATTTCTTCTGTTACCCTTGTGAAAATAAAATATTGGGGGCGAAAAAATCATTTTTGTAAAAAAAAAAAATGATTTTTTATTTTACGGCTGTACGTTATAAACTTTAGTGAAACACCTGGGGGTTAAAAGTTCTCACCACACATCTAGATAAGTTCCTTGAGGGGTCTAGTTTCCAAAATGGTGTCATTTATGGGGGTTTCCACTGTTTAGGCAGATCAGGAGCTCTCCAAACACGACATGGCGTCCAGCCAATTCTGCGTTGAAAAAGTCAGACGGCGCTCCTTCCCTTCCAAACTCTGCCATGCACCCAAACAGTGGTTTACCCCCACATATGGGGTATCAGCGCACTCAGGACAAATTGCACAATAACTTTTGGAGTCTTGTTACCCTTGGAAAAATAAAAATTGGGGTGAAAAGATCATTTTTGTGGAAAAAATATGATTTTTAAATTTTACGGCTCTACATTATAAACTTGTGTGAAGCACTTGGGGGTTCAAATTGCTCACCAAAGATCTAGAAAAGTTCCTTAGGGGGTCTAGTTTCCCAAATGGGGTCATTTGTGGGGGGTTTCCACTGTTTAGGCACATCAGGGGCTCTCCAAATGCAACATGGCATCCAATCTCAATTCCAGCCAATTTTGGTTGGAAAAAGTCAAATGGTGCTCCTTCCATTCCGAGCTCTGCCGTGAGCCCAAACAGTGCTTCCCCCCCACATATGGGGTATCAGCGTACTCAGGACAAATTGGACAACAACTTATGTGGTCCAATTTCTCCTGTTACCCTTGGGAAAATAAAAAATTAGTGACTAAAAGATAATTTTTGTGGGAAAAAAATAGGATTTTTTATTTTCATGCCCGGGCATTATAAACTTGTGTGAAGCACTTGGGGTTCAAAGTGCTCACCAAAGATCTAGATAAGTTCCTTAGGGGGTCTAGTTTCCAAAATGGGGTCACTTGTGGGGGGTTTCCACTATTTAGGCTCATCTGGGGCACTGCAAACGGAACATGACCCCCATCAACGTCTGCATTCCAAAATGTTACTACTTCCTTTCCAAGCCCTGCCGTGCACCCAAACAGTTTCCCCCCCCCACATATGGGGTATCAGCGTACTCAGGACAAATTGGACAACAACTTTTGGGGTCCAATTTCCTTGGGAAAATTCAAAAATTTGGGACTAAAAAATCATTTTTGTGGAAAATTGTTTTTTTTTTTTTTCACACCCAGGCATTATAAGCTTTTGTGAAACACTTGGGGGTTTAAAGTGCTCACAACAGATCTAGATAAGTACCTTAGGGGGTCTAGTTTCCAAAATGGTGTCACTTGTGGGGGTTTCCACTGTTTAGGCGCATCAGGGGCTCTCCAAACACGACATGGCGTCCAATCTCAATTCCAGCCAATTTTAGTTTGAAAAAGTCAAACGGCGCTCCTTCCCTTACGAGCTCTGCCGTGTGCCCAAACAGTGGTTTTCCCCCACATATTGGGTATTGGCGTACTCAGGAGAAATTGCATAACAACCTTATCTGTCCATTTTCTCCTTTTACCCTTGTGAAAATAAAAAAAAAGTTTGTAAAAGATCATTTTTGTGGCTAAAAAGTTAAATATTCATTTTTTCCTTCCACGTTGCTTTAGTTCCTGTGAAGCACCTGAAGGGTTAATAATCTTCTTGAATGTGGTTTTGAGTACCTTGAGGGGTGCAGTTTTTAGAATGGTGTCACTTTTGGGTATTTTCTGCCATATAGACCCCTCAAAGTGACTTCAAATGTGAGGTGGTCCCTAAAAAAAATGGCTTTGTAAATTTTGTTGTAAAAATGAGAAATCGCTGGTCAACTTTTAACCCTTATAACTTCCTAACAAAAAAAAATTTTGGTTCCAAAATTGTGCTGATGTAAAGTAGACATGTGGGAAATGTTATTTCTTAACTATTTTATGTGACATATTTCTCTGTTTTAAGGGAATAAAAATTCAAAGTTTGAAAATTGCAAAATTTTAAAAATTTTCGCCATATTTGCGTTTTTTTCAAAAATAAACGCAAGTTATATGGAAGAAATTTTACCACTAACGTGAAGTACAATATGTCACGAGAAAACAATCTCAGAATCGCGAAGATCCGTTGACGCATTCCAGAGTTATAACCTCATAAAGAGACAGTGGTCAGAATTGTAAAAATTGGCCCGGTCATTAACGTGCAAACCACCCTTGGGGGTTAAGGGGTTAATCTGCAGATATGGGGTTAATCTGCTGGTTCATATCAGCCGCCGCCTGAATCAGCGTGGGAGCGATGAGAAGAGGTGAGTATAGTTTTATATATATACAGTACGGACCAAAAGTTTGGACACACCTTCTCATTCAGCGATTTTTCTGTATTTTCACGACTATGAAAATTGTAGAATCGCACTGAAGGCATCAAAACTATGAATTATCACATGTGGAATTATACATTACACTTTACAAAAAAGTGTGAAACAACTGAAAATATGTCTTATATTCTAGGTTCTTCACAGTAGCCACCTTTTGCTTTGATTACTACTTTGTACGCAGAAAAGGTGAATGGATGGACTCTACATGCCTGGTTCCCACCGTGAAGCATGGAGGAGGTGGTGTGATGTGTGGGGGTGCTTTGCTGATGACACTGTTGGGGATTTATTCAAAATTGAAGGCATACTGAACCAGCATGGCTACCACAGCATCTTGCAGCAGCATGCTATTCCATCCGGTTTGCGTTTAGTTGGACCATCATTTATTTTTCAACAGGACAATGACCCCAAACACACCTCCAGACTGTGTAAGGGCTATTTGACCAAGAAGGAGAGTGTTGGGGTGCTATGCCAGATGACCTGGCCCCCACAGTCACCAGACCTGAACCCAATCGAGATGGTTTGGGGTGAGCTGGACCGCTCACCGCTTCAATTTTGAATAAATCCCCAACAGTGTCACCAGAAAAGCTCCCCCACACCATCACACCTCCTCCTCCATGCTTCACGGTGGGAACCAGGCATGTAGAGTCCATCCGTTCATCTTTTCTGTGTGCAAAGCAGTCATCAAAGCAAAAGGTGGCTACTTTGAAGACCCTAGAATATAAGACATATTTTCAGTTGTTTCACACTTTTTTGTAAAGTGTAATGTATAATTCCACTTGTGTTAATTCATAGTTTTGATGCCTTCAGTGTGATTCTACAATTTTCATAGTCATGAAAATACAGAAAAATCTTTGAATGAGAAGGTGTGTCCAAACTTTTGGTTTGTACTGTGTATATATATATATATATACATATATATATATATATGTATATATATATATATATATAGATATGTGTGTGTGTCCTGGTTGCATGATACCCTGTATGAGGGGGGGCATGTAACTCTATGAGGAGGGCTGCATTATATTCTGTGGTTGGGCTGTATTATACTATATGAAGGGGGCTGTATTATATTCTATGGGGGGCTGCATTATATTCTGTGAGGAGGGCTACATTATATTCTAAAAGGGGGCTACTTTATATTCTATGAGTTGGCTACTTTATATTCTATGAGAGGGGCTACCCCAACTCCTGCTACATAATTACTACCTTATATTATACCCTGATATTAGCGCGTTTTACCGCACAATTGGTGATCTTGTATTTATTTCTATGTAGCTACATAGTGGGCCCCAAGAATGATTTTCTCTGGTGGGCCCAAGGTGCTCCAGTCCGACGCTGCATAGGTGATAACAAGTGATGGGTTGTTTGTGACTCCACAGTGAGAGCCACTAAAGCCCCCGTCTCACATAGCGATATCGCTAGCGAGATCGGTGCTGAGTCACTAGTTTTGTGACGTAGCAGCGATCTCACCAGCGATATCGCTGTGTGTGACATTCAGTGACGATCAGCCCCCCTGCCGGGTATCGCTGATCGTCGCTGAATGTCCTGGACATTTTTTTGATCGCTGGTCTCCCGCTGACAGGCACGCATCGCTGCGTGTGACAGGCGGGAGATCAGCGATCCGCTGGTAGCCAAGGTACACAGCGGGTTTCCAGGCGCGGGGCTGTGCCTAGAAACCCGCTGTGTACCTTGGATACCAGCTCCCTGCATCAGGGCGCTGGTATCCAACGTACACTGCGGGTAACTAAGCGATGTTACCCGCAGTGTCGCTGTGCTGATCGCTGCCCTGAGCTGCCTGTTTGACAGCTCAGCAGCGATCATGTAGCGATACACGAGCGATCCTGACAAGTGCATATCGTTGTCGGGATCGCTGGTGTATCGCTATGTGAGACCCAGGCCTAACACTTCTGAAAAGCTGTCACTAAGGCAAAAATTAGTGACTGCACTTGTCTGACCAAAATTCTGACCACTCTTCAAATTCCATGATTTACAAAAAGTGTCATTATATAGGTTTCATTAATATCAACTTCAATATGAGTTTCCAGATTGAGAAGACATTTAACAGAAATAAATTACAAATCCAAAAACCATCAAACTGCAACAACACCAAAACGAGTCAACTACCAACACTAGAGATAGGACCGTACATGCTGATTCCCTTCTCAGCACAGTCTACTTCACTTACAGAGAGAATTATTGTTTGGTTGACGCAGCAAAATAGAAATGGGTAAAAGCGTAAAAGAAATTTTAGCTATTCAAAAATATTCAGAATAAATTAACAAATAATAACAGGAGTATTTTGTTAGTTGACATAATGCTGAAGTCTCTGTAATGCAAGTGGGCAATAGAGAAGGGCTGGAAGTAAAAGTGTGAAAACAATCTCTTCAGAAGAGGCTTCTGTCTCCAAAATGCTATATACCCTGTATAACAGATATGGATGCTTGCTTTTGAATCCGCCGTCGTTGCCGCCGCATAGTTAAATATGTGATACGTTCCCTATCTATATTCATATTATGAAATGGATTTTGACAACAGATTTGACTGACCCGGTTATTGCAGTATTTGTGGGAACAGTGCACTATGCATGATTTGAATGGTTTTTTTTCCTCATTTTAGCTGTAGATTGCTGTTTGCATGTCTAAAGGTGCACATTTTTGAGATGTTTTGGCTTGCTTTAACTTCATCAAGGCCTACCTACTGTTTACATTGAAGTATCCCATATGTAGCTATTGCAAACTGTTGACATTCTTGATGCAATGATCTTTTTAGCAAAACGTTGTCTCCTTCTTGTGGACCATCAACTTTTACATTTTGTTCATGTGTATTAAATAAACACTACAAAATTTGGTCTGGCGTGTCCTTTGAATGTGCGGCCTACCTTTCACCTGTCTGTATTGCTGCGCACACACCTTGAGCCCCCTTGCCATATACAGCACAAAAGAGAAGGAAAAAAAGCATTCAGATCATGCTTGGAGAACACGACGTGGAGTAATTTCAATTCAATCTGCATTTGGAAACTGGCTCAGAGAAGGGGTGCACCGTTTCCCAGCAAAACTGCAATACCGGGTCAATGCGTGGAGAGGACAGAGCGAGCTCTTCTTCCATCTCCCTGTTCTAAAATCCATTTACTATATGGTCCCCAGATAGGGAACGTATCAGATATAAAACTGATAAGAACAGATTTTTTTTTATGTACACACCACATTGAAGCAGCTTCTTTTACACCGTACAGTTTTTTTATCTCTAAGATAATAAATATACATTTCACTTAAAGCAATTTTTAAACAGATAAATCAATAAAATCATGCTTAAAAAGTAAAATATTTCTGACTTTCCACATGGCATTTTTAACCCCTTAACGACCAAGCCATTTTGTAGGTTAATGACCGGGCCAATTTTTACAATTCTGACCACTGTCTCTTTATGAGGTTATAACTCTGGAACGCTTCAACGGATCTTGGCGATTCTGAGAATGTTTTCTTGTGACATATTGTACTTCATGATAGTGGTAAAATTTCTTCAATATAACTTGCGTTTATTTATGAAAAAACATGTCTACTTTACATCAGCACAATTTTGGAACCAAAATTTTTTTTTTAGGAAGTTATAAGTGTTAAAAGTTGACCAGTGATTTCACATTTTTCCAACAAAATTTACAAAACCATTTTTTTTAGGGACCACCTCACATTTGAAGTGAATTTGAGGGGTCAATATGATAGAAAATACCCAAAAGTGACACCATTCTAAAAACTGCACCCCTCAAGGTGTTCAACGCCACATTCAAGAAGTTTATTAACCCTTTAGGTACTTCACAAGAATTGAAGCAATGTGGAAGGAAAAAATTAACATGTAACTTTTTTTTCCCAAAATTTTTCTTTCGACGTAATTTTTTTTAATATTGTCAAGGGTATCAGGAGAAAATGAACCACAATATTTGTTGTACAATTTCTCCTGAGTACACCGATACCCCATGTGTGGAGGAAAACCAATCTTTAGGCGCACGACAGTGCTCAGAAGGGAAGGAGCATCATTTGAGATTTTGAATGTCAAATTGGCTGGAATCGAGAGCGGACACCATGTTGCGTTTGGAGAGCCATTGATTTACCTAAACAGTGGAAACCCCCCATAAGTGACCCCATTTTTGAAACTAGACCCCCAAGGAACTTATCTAAATGTGTGGTGAGCACTTTGAACCCCCAAGGGCTTCACAGAAGGTTATAACGTAGAACCGTAAAATTAAAAAATCATATTTTTTTCCACAAAAATGATCTTTTCACCCCCAATTTTTATTTTTCTAAGGATAAAAGGATCCCAAAAGTTATTGTGCAATTTGTCCTGAGTACGCTGATACCCCATATGTGGGGGTAAACCACTATTTGGGCGCACGGCAGAGCTCGGAAGGGAAGCAGCGCCATTTAACTTTTTTGACTGGAATTGAGATTGGACGCCATGTCGCATTTGGAGAGTCCCTGTGTGCCTAAACAGTGGAAACCCCCCACAAGTGACCCCATTTTGGAAACTAAACCCCCCAGGGAACTTATCTAAATGTGTGGTGAGAGCTTTGAACCCCCATGGGCTTCACAGAAGGTTATAACGTAGAGCCGTAAAATTAAAAAATCCCATCTTTTCCACAAAAATGATCTTTTCACCCCCAATTTTTATTTTTCAAAGGGTAACAGGACCCCAAAAGTTATTGTCCAATTTGTCCAGAGTACGCTGATACCCCATATGTGGGGGTAAACCACTATTTTGACGCATGGCAGAGCTCAGAAGGGAAGGAGCGCGGTTTTCGAATGCAGACTTTGATGGAATGGTCTGCGGGTGTCATGTCACGTTTGGAGAGCCCCTAATGTGCCAAAACAGTAGAAACCCCCCACAAGTGACCCCATTTTGGAAACTAGACCCCCCAAGGAACTTATCTAGATGTGTGGTGAGCACTTTGAACCCCCAAGTGCTTCACAGAAGTTTATAACGTAGAGCAGTGAAAATAAAAAAATCATATTTTTTTCCACAAAAAAATCTTTTTGCCCCCAAATTTTTATTTTTAAAAGGGTAACAGGAGAAATAGGACCCCAAAAGCTATTGTGCAATTTGTTCTGAGTATGCTGATAGCCCATATGTGGGGGGGAACCACTATTTTGACGCATGGCAGAGCTCGGAAGGGAAGGAGCACAGTTTTTAAATGCAGACTTTGATGGAATGGTCTGCGGGTGTCATGTCGCACTTGGAGAGCCCATGATGTACCTAAACAGTAGAAACCACCCACAAGTGACCCCATTTTGGAAACTAGACCCCCAGGGAACTTATCTAAATGTGTGGTGAGAGCTTTGAACCCCCAAGGGCTTCACAGAAGGTTATAACGTAGAGCCGTAAAATTAAAAAATCACATCTTTTCCACAAAAATGATCTTTTCACCCCCAATTTTTATTTTTCAAAGGGTAACAGGACCCCAAAAATTATTGTCCAATTTGTCCAGAGTACGCTGATACCCCATATGTGGGGGTAAACCACTATTTTGACGCATGGCAGAGCTCGGAAGGGAAGGAGCACCGTTTTTAAATGCAGACTTTGATTGAATGGTCTGCGGGTGTCATGTCGCACTTGGAGAGCCCATGATGTGCCTAAACAGTAGAAACCACCCACAAGTGACCCCATTTTGCAAACTAGACCCCCAAGGAACTTATCTAGATGTGTGGTCAGCACTTTGAACCCCCAAGGGCTTCACAGACGTTTATAACGTAGAGCCGTGAAAATAAAAAAATCTAATTTTTTCCACAAAAATGATTTTTGCCCCCAAATTTTTATTTTTATAAGGGTAACAGGAGAAATAGGACCCCAAAAGCTATTGTGCATTTTGTCCTGAGTACGCTGATACCCCATATGTGGGGGGGAACCACTGTGATCTCCTTATTGCGATCTTTGGGAGGCAGAATGAACAAATCCACAAAAGGTGAAGAATTGGTTTTCTTTTTTACGCCGTTCCTCGTGCGATATTAGTGATTAGGCGACTTTATTCCTCGGATCGGTGCGATTACAGCGATACCAGATTTACATCCTTTTTTCATGTTCAGCTTCTGTCACACACTAAAAGACGCTTTTTTTGGAATAATTTTTTGTAAGAAATTTTCGCATCGCCGTATTTTGAGAGCTATAATTTTTCCATATTTCGGCCGACAGAGTTATCTGTGGGCTTATTTTTTGCGGGACGAGCTGACGTTTTTATTGGTACCATATTCGGGCACATAACGTTTTTTGATCGCTTCCTATTCCGATTTTTGTGGAAGCAGAATGAACAAAAACCAGCAATTCAGGAATTGTTTTTTTTTTTTCCTCCGTTCCGTGTGTGGTAAAATTGATAAAGCAGCTTTATTCTTCGGGTCACTACGATTACAGCGATACCTCATTTATATATTTTTTTTTATGTTTTGGCGTTTTTTACACAATAAAAAATTTTATAGAAAAAATAATTATTTTTGCATCAGTTTATTCTGCGAGCTGTAACTCTTATTTTTTCGCTGATGATGCTGTATAGCGGCTTGTTTTTTGCGGGACAAGATGACGTTTTCAGCGGTACCATGATTATTTATATCTCACTTTTTGATCGCGTGTTATTGCACTTTTTCCAAGAGGTATTATGATACGGCTTGGAAAAAGTATAATGTACTACTTTTTTTTTTTTACGGCTTTCACTGAAGGGGTTAGGGTTACGCTTTCATAGATGGGATTTTTACGGACGTGGCGATACCTAACATGTATTTTTTTGTTTTTTATTACATAAAAATGTGTATTTTTTAGGGGATTTTTTTAAAATCATTTTTTACAATTTTTTTTAAAAAAATGATTTTTTTTAACTTGTCCCTTTATGGGACTTTCACTTTTTTTTACTTTTTATTGCAGTTACAATGCTCCAGAATTGCAATGCATTGTACCTATGGGGAAAGCTGCTGTGAGCATGATCACAGCAGCTTTCCGTAGCTAGATGACCCGGAGGTTGTCATGACAACCCCCGGGTCATCAAGGCAGAGATCGGGCCCTGAAAATACATTGCAGGGCGCCGATCTGAGGCAGAGGGAGCTCCCGACCCTCTGCCTCCCCCCCTGAGCACTGCGATCGCGCTCGATCGCAGCAGTCAGGGGGTTAACAGCCAGGTGCGGTGGGGGCTCCGCTCCTGGCTGTCAGTGCAGGAAGCTCGGCCACTGCAGCGCCGGCTCCTGCACTGATCGCGCTGGAGATGCTGAAATTTCAGCTTCTCCTGCGCGATCGCTGCTGTGTTTGGTCAGTCAAATTGACTGACCAAATACAGCGCTGTAGGTGCGGGGACCGACGGCAAAGGTCCCCGCACCGCTTGCCGTGCCTGTCAGCTGTCTGTGACAGCTGTCGGCACTGATCTACCACTGTGTGTTTACACGGTGCGGGAACTGACACCCGGCCATGACGGACTGTGCACGTCATTGGACATTAACCCCTTCATGACCCGGCCTATTTTGACCTTAAAGACCTTGCCATTTTTATCAATTCTGACCAGTGTCCCTTTATGAGGTAATAACTCAGGAACGCTTCAACGGATCCTAGCGATTCTGAGACTGTTTTTTTGTGACATATTGGGCTTCATGTTAGTGGTAAATTTAGGTCGATAATTTTTGCGTTTATTTGTGAAAAAAAAGGAAATTTGGCAAAAATTTTGAAAATTTTGCAATTTTCAAATTTTGAATTTTTATTCTGTTAAACCAGAGAGTTATTTGACACAAAGTAGTTAATAAATAACATTTCCCACATGTCTACTTTACATCAGCACAATTTTGGAAACAATTTTTTTTTTTCTTAGGAAGTTATAAGGGTTAAAAGTTGACCAGCGATTTCTCATTTTTACAGCAAAATTTACAAAGCCATTTTTTTTAGGGACCACCTCACATTTGAAGTCACTTTGAGGGGTCTATATGAAAGAAAATACCCAAAAGTGACACCTTTCTAAAAACTGCACCCCTCAAGGTACTCAAAACCACATTCATCAAGATTATTAACCCTTCAGGTGCTTCACTGGAACTAAAGCAAAGTGGAAGGAAAAAATGGACATTTTAATTTTTCCAACAAAAATTTTCTTTTAGCAACAATTTATTCATTTTCACACGGCCAACAGGATAAAATGGATCCTAAAATTTGTTGGGCAATGTCTCCTGAGTACACCAATACCTCATATGTGGTCATAAACCACTGTTTGGGCACACGGCAGGGCCCGGAAGGGAAGGAGCGCCATTTGACTTTTTGAAGGGAAAATTAGCTCCAATCGTTAGCGGACACCATGTCGCATTTGGAGAGCCCCTGTGTGCCTAAACATTGGAGCACCCCCACAAGTGACCCCATTTTTGAAACTAGACCCCCCAAGGAACTTATCTAGATGCATAGTGAGCACTTTTAACCCCTAGGTGGTTCACAAATTGATCCGTAAAAATGAAAAAGACGGATTTTGGTAAGAACTTACCTGTAAAATCCTTTTCAGCGAAGGAAGGAAGGGAGACACAGTCATTACTAGTGGGTAGGCGGAGCCCACACAGGATAGAACACCTCAGATTAAAAAGAGTGTTGACCGGCCCCTCCAGCTTGGGCTCCTCCTACTCCAGCTCTCCAGTCCGTACACAAGCTAAGGAAGAGCAAATATCACCAGCGGAGCAACATAACCCCTTCTGAAGAACTTCAGAGAAGAAAGGAACAAGAAAACAGGTTATGTATATAACAGGAAAAAACCACACAGTTCCAGGTACTACTCACTGAACCTGACCACTGCGATGACCTGGCAATGCTGGAAAAGAGCCTTAGTGCGCCGACCTCAGCCCAGATAATCGCTATCAGAGAAGGGTCACGCCGCATCTGAAAACACAACAACACACTTCTGCCATGGGAGGGATCTGTGTCTCCCTTCCTTCCTTCGCTGAAAAGGATTTTACAGGTAAGTTCTTACCAAAATCCGTCTTTCAGCAGCAGGTGGAAGGAAGGGAGACACAGTCATTACTAGTGGGACGTCCCAAAGCAGTCCAAAAATTAAGGGTGGGAAAAAACCAACAGAGGCAGAATCCCAACAACTTAAATAAATGCGCAACCAGCGCTAAATACAAGTTAACGAGAACTTTAAACTACAGCCGCCTGAAGGACCCTACGACCTAAGGCCGCATCAGCGGAAGTACTGATGTCCACCTTATAAAACTTTGTAAACGTGCATAGATTAGCTCGAATTGGTCCCACGGAGCCACCAGAGCATCCACCGCCACAGCCTTCGGGTCCCTGTACCTGGACATGAACGTCGGTAACTTGGCATTGAAACTGGATGCCATCAAATCCACTTGGGGAATTCCCCAACGGGAGCACAGTAGTGCAAAAATTTCCGGATGAAGACTCCACTCTCCGGGATCCATCTTCTCGAGACAGGAAGTCCGCCGTGATATTCTGAACTCCTGGAACGTGAATCGCAGAGATGGCTGGCACCCTGGCCTCGGCCCATACCAGGATCCGAGATATTTCCAACATGAGCCTGGAGCTCCTCGTCCCACCTTGATGGTTGATATACACGACCGCCGTCGCGTTGTCTGTCTGTACTCAGACTGGCAGACCACTTAAAGGGACCGTCCAGTGTTGGAGGCAAAGGAAAATTGCCCTCAATTCCAGGATGTTGATCGGACCCTGTGAGAGATGATGACAGTGCAATCCAGCGAAGCCTGCAATCGATTGGAATGAAATTGGGCAAACGGAAGTGCCTCCATCGACGCTACCATCAAACCCAGAAGGCGCATACACCTTCGAAGGGACATTGTTGTCGAATACTTCATAACCTGTACATGACGAAGAAGACTTGCTTGCTTGTCTGTAGGCAGGGACACCACTGCTCGTACCGTTTCGAAGTGCATCCCCAAAAACTGGATTGACTGCGATGGTTCCAGAGACGACTTCTCCCAATTGACCAGCCACCCGAAGTCCTCCAGGAGCTGAAGGGATAGATTGCGAGCCGTCACCGCCTTCTCCTTTGAGGATGCCACAATCAAAAGGTCGTCCAGGTAGGGAAGAACCGTAACCCCCTGTCTTCGAAGGATCGCCATGAGAGGTGCCAGAATTTTTGTAAAAACTCTGGGTGCCGAGGCCAACCCGAATGGCAGAGCCACAAACTGGTAATGGTCCTGACCTATGGCAAAACGAAGGAAGCGTTGGTGAGCCCTTCCGACGGGGACATGCAAATAAGCGTCGCGAATGTCGATTGACACTAAAAAGCCGTTCTGCGACAGGGCCGCCACAACTGAGCGAAGCGACTCCATGCGGAATTTCCGGGTGCGGACATGCCGATTCAATCTTTTGAGATCCAGAATGGGGCGAAATTTGTCCTCCTTTTTGGGGACCACAAAGAGGTTGGAATAAAACCCTCTTCCCCGGTCCCCCGGCGGAACTGGTACCACCACACCCTTTTGCAGAAAGGAATCGACCTCCCGCAGTAGAGCGGCAAATAGCTCGGGCTCTGACGGAATGCGAGATTGGCAAAACCTGTCCGGGGGTCGAGAAAGAAACTCTATGAAATAGCCTGCCGACAGGACCCGCGTCACCCAGGCGTACGAAACGCGGGAAGCCCAAATCGATTCGAATTGGAGCAGGCGATCCCCCACTCGAGAGCCGATTGAGCCCCCGGCGCCAGTCCGCCCCAACGGGCTCTCTGCCAGCTTCCCGCTTGTCATGACGGAAGCTCTGTTTCCAGGGGGTGCTGGATGTCTGAGAGGTCTTTTTTCCTAAAAAAGAGGGACGACCCGATCCCCAAGAGGGCTGACCGAAACGTCCCCTGGCTCGAAAAGGCCGCCGACCACTACCGGTACTAGGGCCTGCCAGACTCAGAAGCCACAGCTCTTCGCTGCGGTAAGGCAGTTTCTTTTGCCTTTGCAATCAGCTCCGTGAGGTCAGACCCAAATAGCTGACCACCCTTGTAAGCTAAAGATAGCAAACCTTGCTTGGAAACCGCGTCCCCGGTCCACTGTCTAAGCCACAGTGCTCTTCTGACTGTGACCGCCGAGGATTGCGCCCTGGACAGCAGTGACGCAGTATCCAAACCTGCATCATTGCCATATCGGGCTGCATCCTCCAATAACTTGAAGAGCCCATCTACCTCGGATAGTGGGGATCCATCCTGCCACGCCGTCCGTAGACGGTCCAACCAGCTCAGGGAAGCTTTACAAGCACACATGGATCCTAGCACTGCTCTGAATCCATGACCCGCGGCCTCATAGATGGATTTCGCCGCCATCTACGTTTTTCTGTCCAGGGGATCCTGCAGACTCGCCTTACCTTTAACAGGAAGTAATGAGGATTTGCTAAGCTGGGATAAAGGGACATCCACTTCAGGAGACGGAATCCAATTATCAATCAACTCCGTCGAACACGGATACAGTGTCTCAAAAAACCGTGTCCCCTGAAAACGTTTATCTGGACATAGACTTTCCTTCTCCACTGCCCCATTAAGCTCATCCATAGATGGCAATGACGATCACGACCTATGCGACTCCTGGAACATCCGGGCCGACTTACTAAGACGTCTAGTTACCTCCTCCGGTAACTAACGCCTCCCTCATGGCTACAATAAAAGCCTCAGTACGGCCCAAAAGAGAGGCAGAGTGTCCCTGCCGATCCTCCTTATCCGAATCGGACATCTCCCCATCTGAGCTTGAAGGGGAACCTTCCCTACCAGAGATCTCTGAGTCGCTATGCGGGAAGGATAGTACCGCGCTTGACGCCGAAGACTCCTGCGTGTCAGATACGCGAGACTGATTCTGTAGCGGATCTGGGAGACTGTCCGCTCCTCCTGAACTCTGATCTGACATGCCCTCACACAGTATATGGCAGGTTAAACCTGTCAGTAACTAGAACAGTGTGGTTTCTTAAAAGAAAGAAAACAAAAACGAACGCTGAAGGGTTAAAGCTCTTAAAGAAAAGAGCTACCCCAGCTGACCCCCAATTAAGGGTTAACCGCCTTCCAAGGGGTTAATGTCGCAGACTCCCCACAACCTCTGTTAGATGAAAGAGGTGTACGAGTCCCAGACAGAAAAAATGCCTCTATATGAGGTACAGCTGCAGGACAGCGCAGTCTGCCACCAAATTGTGCCTCAGAAAGGCGCCCTGCGCTGTGGGGGTGAGGGGGTTAAGCTTCTGCCCTGACCGGCAGAAGCGACTCACCCAGCTGGCCGCAGTGCAGTTCCTTCGGTCTGACGGGAGGAGAGGAGAGCGAGGAGCCGGAGGAAGCCGTCAGTAATGGCCGCCGCGCTGTGTGAGGGAGCCGGAAGAGAAGGGACAGGAGAAAGAGAGCGCTCAGAGCGCTTACTGTCCATGAAAAGCCGGGAAAGCGTGAAGCCACGCCCCCTGCCGGCTTCAAAAAAAGCGCGCGACTCCTCCGCTCTCCGCTCCCCCGGTCCATGTCCTGCAGGTATTACCTGCGGACAAAAAAGTATAAAAACACCGACATGAATGCACTCAAAACACATTAAAATGTTGAGTACTCACCCAGCTGAGCGCCACAGGGACCCCCAGGGATTTGTGGCGCTGTGCCCATAGCTTCCCCCCAGGGCGGAGAACGCAGTGACCCCAGAAGTGCGGTTTGCGTCCCTGCCAGGGAAGCAACCCTCATCCCCAGGGCCGGCAGGGTTCTGCAGGGACCACCTTAGAGGGTAATACAGATCCGCCAAGGGAGGGGTGGGGGTCCAGCAGCGCTGAGACCCCTGAGACTCTCCAAGTCTCCGTTCGATAAAAATAAAAAAATTTTCTGAGGAGCTGCTTCCAGCAGCGACTATCCTCTGTGACCTCAAATTTTAGACTGGAGAGCTGGAGTTGGAGGAGCCCAAGCTGGAGGGGCCGGTCAACACTCTTTTTAATCTGAGGTGTTCTATCCGTGTGGGCTCCGCCTACCCACTAGTAATGACTGTGTCTCCCTTCCTTCCACCTGCTGCTGAAAGTACTTTTTTTTTCACAAAAATTTTCTTTTAGCATCAATTTTTTTATTTTCACAAGGGCAACAGGATAAAATGGATCCTAAAATTTGTTGGGCTATGTCTCATGAGTACACCGATACCTCATATGTGGTCATAAACCACTGTTTGGGCGCACGGCAGGGCCCGGAAGGGAAGGAGCGCCATTTGACTTTTTGAAGGGAAAATTAGCTCCAATCGTTAGCGGACACCATGTCGCATTTGGAGAGCCCCTGTGTGCCTAAACATTGGAGCACCCTCACAAGTGACCCCATTTTGGAAACTAGACCCCCAAGGAACTTATCTAGATGCATAGTGAGCACTTTTAACCCATACGTGGTTCACAAATTGATCCGTAAAAATGAAAAAGTACTTTTTTTTCACAAAAATTTTCTTTTAGCATCAATTTTTTTTATTTTCACAAGGGCAGCAGGATAAAATGGATCCTAAAATTTGTTGGCCAATGTCTCCTGAGTACACCGATACCTCATATGTGGTCATAAACCACTGTTTGGGCGCACGGCAGGGCCCGGAAGGGAAGGAGCGCCATTTGACTTTTTGAAGGGAAAATTAGCTCCAATTGTTAGCGGACACCATGTCGCGTATGGAAAGTATGTAGCGTATGTCAGGTTCGTGTGTGGTGTGATGTAGTGTATGTTAGGTTGGTGTGTGTAGTGTAGTATGCGTCAGATTCGTGTGTGTGGTGTTTACTACACCACAAACATCAACCTGACGTACACCACGCCACACCACACACCAACCTAACATACACTACATCAGGTTGGCGTGTGGTGTAGTGTAGGTCAGGTTGGTGTGTGGTGTAGTGTGTCAGGTTGATATGTGTAGTGTAGTATACACCACACACACACACCAACCTGACGTACACTACAACACACGCACCAACCTGACGTACACTATACCACATACCAACCTAACATACACTACGTCAGGTTGGCGTGTGGTGTGGTGTAGTGTAGGTCAGGTTGGTGTGTGGTGTAGTGCATGTCAGGTTGGTGTGTGTGCTGTAGTATACACCACACACACACACCATCCTGACGTACACCACACCAACCAGACATGCATTACGTCAGGTTGGTATGTGGTGTAGTGTCAGGTTGATATGTGTGGTGTAGTATACACCACACACACAACCTGTAGTACACTACAACACACAAACCAACCTGACGTACACTACACCACACCATACACCAACCTAACATACACTACGTCAGGTTGGCGTGTGTGGTGTAGTGTAGGTCAGGTTGGTGTGTGTGTTGTAGTGTACGTCAGGTTGGTGCGTGTGGTGTATACTACACCACACACACCAAGATATACACTACGTCAGTTTGGTATGTGGTGTAGTGTCTCAGGTTGATATGTGTGGTGTAGTATACACCACACACACAACCTGTAGTACACTACAACACACACACCAACCTGATGTACACTACACCACACCATACACCAACCTAACTGTTCTGAATGGGCTTGAGATGAGTTCTGAGCAGAGGCTCCCTCTGGTGGTTACAAGCGGTACTGGACTGTCCAGTGAAGATTGTGAGGATTGGGAATCAGGTGTTACTGACTGGTCTTATATAAGGGAGTCGCCTTCCCATCAGGGTTGCCGGTGATCAATTGTTCTGGTCTCAATGCTTGATTCCTGTTTCCTTTGTAGCCTGCTGTGTCGTGTCTGCATCTCCTGCTAACAGATAAGACATTTTCTTCTTTTTGTTTTTGTGCTTGATTTTTGCATTTTGTCCTGCACTTCTGTGGGGGCCTTCTGGGTCCCCTCCGGGGGCTTTTGACCTCTCAGTTTAGTTCAGCCACTGATGTTTGTACATTTGCTTTTTCCAGTTTTTTCAGTGGCTGCTGTTTTGATTTTGTTACACCAGAGAACTAATTTAGGTGGTAGAGGTCGTGTGATCTCAGGTGTTTTTGAAATTAGTAGAGTTGGTGCTTTTCAGGGTTTTTTGGGATTGCAGTAAGTGCCCTTCCTATCCTTTTCTATTTAGGTAGTTTGCTCATACTATTTTCTGTCTGTGTCAGTATTTCTTCTTGTCTAACCGCCATTACATGTTTGGGGGCTATCTGTAATCTTTGGGGATCTGCTCCGGGGCAGATAGCTTTCCTCTTTCTATCTTTAGGTGTAGTTAGTTTCTCAGGCTGTGACGAGGCGTCTAGGACCAACGTAGAAACGCTCCACGGCTGCCTCTAGTTGTGGTGGTTAGTCAGGGTACTGCAATCTCATAGATTCCAACTGCTCTGGTGTATTGCCTTTTTACCTGCACTCCTCAGCTACCGAAACATAACAGTATCACCGGACGAAATTGAAAATTGTATGGTACTCACAGAAGGGAAAAATATTGTGAAAGAAAAAAGGTTTTCAGATTTGTCAGAGATATTTTTCTGTTTGTTGCATTTTTTTTTTCCCTCTGTATCTCTGGGTGCTGGGGAGGATTTTTTCTCTCAATGGAGTTTGCACAGTTGTCTGGCCGTGTGGATCAGCTTGCCACTGAGGTTCAGAGTATTGCTGCCTACAGTCATGGCCAAAAGTTTTGAGAATGACACAAATATTATATTTTCACATGATCTGCTGCCCTCTGGTTTTTATGTGTGTTTGACAGATGTTTTTATCACAGACAGAAATATAATAATTGCAAACATACGAGTAACAAAAGCTTATATTGACAGTTAGAATGAGTTAATGCAGCAAGTCAATATTTGCAGTGTTGACCCTTCTTCTTCAGGACCTCTGCAATTCTCCCTGGCATGCTCTCAATCAACTTCTGGACCAAATCCTGACTGATAGCAGTCCATTCTTGCACAATCAATGCTTTCATTTTGTCAGAATTTTTAGGTTTTTGTTTGTCCACCCATCTCTTGATGATTGACCACAAGTTCTCAATGGGATTAAGATCTGGGGAGTTTCCAGGCCATGGACCCAAAATCTCTATGTTTTGTTCCCTGAGCCATTTAGTTATCACCTTTGCTTTATGGCAAGGTGCTCCATCATGCTGGAAAAGACATTGTTGATCGCCAAACTGCTCTTGGAGGGTTGGGAGAAGTTGCTCTTGGAGGACATTCTGGTACCATTCTTTATTGATGGCTGTGTTTTTAGGCAAGACTGTGAGAGAGCCGATTCCCTTGGCTGAGAAGCAACCCCACACATGAATGGTTTCAGGATGCTTAACAGTTGGCATGAGACAAGACTGGTGGTAGCGCTCACCTTGTCTTCTCCGAATGAGGCGTTTTCCTGATGTCCCAAACAATCGAAAAGGGGATTCATCAGAGAAAATAACTTTACCCCAGTCCTCAGCAGTCCACTGCCTGTACCTTTTGCAGAATATCAGTCTGTCCATGATGTTTTTTCTGGAAATAAGTGGCTTCTTTGCTGCCCTCCTTGAGACCAGGCCTTGCTCCAAGAGTCTCCGCCTCACTGTGCGTGCAGATGCACTCACACCTGCCTGCTGCCATTCCTGAGCAAGCTCTGCACTGCTGGTAGCCCGATCCCACAGCTGAAACACTTTTAAGAGACGGTCGTGGCGCTTGCTGGTCTTTCTTGGGCGCCCTGAAGCCTTTTTGGCAACAATGGAACTTCTCTCCTTGAAATTCTTGATGATGCGATAGATTGTTGACTGAGGTGCAATCTTTCTAGCTGCGATACTCTTCCCTGTTAGGCCATTTTTGTGCATTGCAATGATGACTGCACGTGTTTCTTTAGAGATAACCATGGTTAACAGAAGAGAAACAATGATGCCAAGCACCAGCCTCCTTTTAAAGTGTCCAGTGGTGTCATTCTTACTTAATCATGACAGATTGATCTCCAGCCATGTCCTCATCAACACCCACACCTGTGTTAATGGAGCAATCACTGAAAAGAGGTTAGCTGGTCCTTTTAAGGCAGGGCTGCAATGATGTTGAAATGTGTTTTGGGGGATAAAGTTCATTTTCTAGCCAAATATTGACTTTGCAAGAAATTGCTGTTAAGCTGATCACTCTTTATAACATTCTGGAGTATATGCAAATTGTCATTAGAAAAAGTGAAGCAGTAGACTTTGTAAAAATTAATATTTGTGTCATTCTCAAAACTTTTGGCCATGACTGTATCTTGCTAGGTTGCCTGTTGTGGAACCTAGGATTCCCATGCCAGATTTGTTTTTAGGGGATCGAGCTAAGTTTCAGAATTTCAAAAATAACTGTAAATTGTTTTTTGCCTTGAAATCTAAGTCCTCGGGGAACGCAGCGCAGCAGGTTCAAATTGTCATCTCTCTCCTGCGCGGCGATCCTCAGGATTGGGCTTTTTCCCTGACACCTGGGGATCCTGTCTTGAGTGATGTTGATGCATTTTTTCAGGCTTTGGGGTTATTGTACGATGAGCCTAATGTCACTGATCAAGCTGAAAAAGCCTTGTTGGCATTAAATCAGGGGCTTGATGACGCTGAGTTATACTGTCAGAGATTCCGTAGGTGGGCAGTCCTGACCAAATGGAATGACGACGATTTGGCAGCCCTTTTTCGGAAGGGTCTGTCAGATAATGTAAAGGATGTAATGGTGGGATTCCCTGTCCCCTCTGGTCTCAATGATTCTATGTCATTAGCAATTCAAATTGACAGACGTTTGCGTGAGCGGAGAAGTATGCGTGGAATAGTGTTGCCTTGTGAACCTGCTTCTGAATCCATGCAGTGTGATGGAGTGGTTTCTGGGGCACAGCGTCATGAGTTTCGGAAGCGCAATGGGTTATGTTTCTACTGTGGTGATGCCTCTCATGCTATTTCAGTCTGCCTAAGCGGGGAAGACGTTTTGCACGCTCAGTTGTCTTGGGAAGTGTTCAGACTAAGTTTTTATTAACTGTTACCCTGATATGCTCTCTGTCCTCATTTTCTGCTCAGGTTTTCGTTGATTCAGGAGCAGCTATTAACCTGATGGATTTTGATTTTGCTAAACGTTGTGGGTTTCCCTTGATACCCTACGGAAGTCTATTCCCCTTCTGGGGATCGATTCTACCCCTTTGGCTGAGAATAAACCTCAGTTCTCTACTCAGGTGATAATGAGGGTTGAACCTGATCATCAGGAGAGCTGCAAATTTTTGGTTCTGTATAATCTGCATGACATTATCGTACTGGGTTTCCCTTGGTTACAATCTCATAATCCTGTTTTGGATTGGAAATCTGTGTCTGTAACCAGTTGGGGCTGCCAATGTGTTAATACCAACACTCCTGTTTTTTCTGCCTCCCCCAGGCTCAGGATGTTCCTGACTTTTTGATTGATTTTTCTGATGTGTTTAGCGAAATTAAATCTGCATCCTTGCCTATCCATAGGAGCTATGACTGCGCTATTGAATTAGTGCCTGGTAGTAAATTCCCTAAAGGTCGCCTTTTTAACTTGTCTGTACCTGAACATGACGCTATGCGGTCTTATATCAAGGAGTCATTGGAGAAGGGTCCTATCAGACCATCTTCTTCACCCTTAGGTGCCGGTTTTTTCTTTGTGGCCAAAAAGGATGGTTCATTGAGGCCGTGTATTGTTTATCGTCTTTTGAACAATATTACTGTGAAATATCAATATCCGTTACCCTTGATTTCTGACCTGTTTTCCAGGGTGAAAAATGCTACTTGGTTTACCAAGCTTGACCTCAGGGGGGCATATAACCTTATTCGCATTAAGCACGGGGATGAATGGAAGACGGCATTCAATACCCCTGAAGGGCATTTTGAGTACCTTGTGATGCCCTTTGGGCTCACTAATGCTCCTTCTGTCTTCCAGTCCTTCATGAATGACATTTTCAGGGATTTTGTGGATAAATTTCTGATTGTTTATTTGGATGATATCTTGATTTTTTCCAATGACTGGGACTCTCATGTGAAACATGTTCGAACTGTATTCCAGATTTTGAGAGAGAATGCTCTGTATGTGAAGGGATCAAAGTGTCTTATTGGCATACAGAGGATCTCATTTCTGGGATTCATTTTGTCCCCATCTGTTATTGAAATGGACCCGGTCAAGGTTCAGGCTGTTATGTTACGGTAGCTGAGGAGTGCAGGTAAAAAAGGAAATACACCAGAGCAGTTGGAATCTATGAGATTGCAGTACCCTGACTAACCACCGCAACTAGAGGCAGCCGTGGAGCGTTCCTACGTTGGTCCTAGACGCCTCGTCACAGCCTGAGAAACTAACTACACCTAAAGATAGAAATAGGAAAGCTATCTGCCCCGGAGCAGAACCCCAAAGATAATAGAAAGCCCCCAAACATGTAATGGCGGTTAGACAAGAGGAAATACTGACACAGAAAGAAAATAGTATGAGCAAACGCTGGGGCCCAAACTATCTAAATAGAAAAGGATAGGAAGGGTACTTACTGCAATCTCAGAAAACCCTGAAAAAAACACCAACTCTACTAATTTCAAAATCACCTGAGATCACACGACCTCTACCACCTAAATTAGCTCTCTGGTGTAACAAAAACAAAACAGCAGCCACTGAAAAACTGAAAAAAGCAAAAGTACAAAACACAGTGGCTGGACTAAACTGAGAGGGCAAAAGCCCCCGGAGGGGACCCTGAAGGCCCCCACAGAAGTGCAGGACAAAATGCAAAAATATAGCAAAAAACAAAAATAAGAAATTGTCTTATCTGATAGCAGGAGATGCAGACACGACACAGCAGGCTACAAGGGAAACTGGAAAGAAGGATTCAGACCAGAACAATTGATCACCGGCAACCCTGATGGAAAAATGACTCCCTTATATAGGACCAATCAGTAACACCTGATTCCCAGTCCTCACAATCCTCACTAGTACCGCTTGTAACCACCAGAGGGAGCCTCTGCTCAGAACTCATCTCAAACACATTCACAACAGTACCCCCCCCTTGAGGAGGGGTCACCGAACCCTCATTTGAGCAACCAGGTCGGTCAGGATGAGTTCTATGATACGCACGGATAAGTCTCCTAGCATGGATGTCCGAAGCAAACACCCAAGAATTGTCTTCCTGACCATAACCTCTCCATTTAACCAAATACTGGAGTCTTCGTCTAGAAAAACGAGAATCCAATATTTTCTCAACCACATACTCCAGATTGCCCTCAACCAAAACAGGGTCAGGAGGCACAGCAGCAGGAACCACTGGCTCAACAAACCTCTTCAACAAGGACTTGTGGAACACGTTATGGATCTTAAATGTCCCTGGAAGAAGCAAACGAAAAGAAACAGGATTAATAATCTCCATGATCTTATAAGGTCCAATGAACCTAGGCTTAAATTTAGGAGATGCTACTCTCATAGGAATATTCTTTGAGGACAACCAGACCAAGTCCCCCACTTTAAACCGAGGACCATCAGTCCTATGCCGGTTAGCAAACCGCTGGGCCTTCTCCTGAGAGAGGGACAACCTCTCCACTACCTGGTCCCAAATCTGCTGCATACGCTCAACAACAGAGTCAACACCTGGACAGACAGAAGCCTCCGTCTGTCCTGAAGAAAATCGAGGGTGAAACCCAGAATTACAGAAAAACGGAGACATCAAAGTGGCAGAGCTAGCCCTATTATTAAGAGCAAACTCAGCCAAAGGCAAAAAAGAGACCCAGTCATCCTGATCAGCAGACACAAAGCATCTTAGATAAGTCTCCAATGTCTGGTTTGTTCTCTCAGTTTGACCATTGGTCTGAGGATGAAATGCCGAGGAGAAAGACAATTGAACACCCAGTTTAGAACAAAAAGTCCTCCAAAATCTGGAAACAAACTGGACTCCTCTGTCAGACACAATGTTCTCAGGAATGCCGTGTAAACGAACCACGTGCTGAAGGAACAACGGCACCAATTCAGAGGAGGAAGGCAACTTAGGTAATGGCACAAGATGTATCATTTTGGAAAACCTATCACAAATTACCCAGATGGTGGTCATTCTCTGAGAAACAGGAAGATCGGAAATGAAATCCATAGAGATATGGGTCCATGGTCTCTTGGGCACAGGCAATGGCATCAACAAACCACTAGAGCGAGAGCAAGGCTTGGAGCGAGAGCAAGTCCCGCAGGACTGCACAAATTCCCTGACATCGTGAGACAAGGTAGGCCACCAAAAGGACCGACTAACCAAGTCTCTGGTACCAAAAATTCCGGGATGCCCAGCCAATGCGGAACAATGAATCTCAGACATCACACTCTTTTTCCATTGGTCCGGGACAAACAATTTTCCAACAGGACAGCGCTCGGGCCTATCCTCCTGACACCCCTCCAGAGCAAGTCTCAAATTGGGCGAGATGGCGGAAAGAACTACACCCTCCTTCAAAATAACAGAGGGATCAGATAGCTCAGGAGAGTCCGCAAGGAAACTCCTCGAGAGGGCATCTGCCTTAACATTCTTAGTGCCAGGAAGAAAGGAAACCACAAAATTAAAACGTGTGAAAAACAAGGCCCACCTGGCCTGTCTAGGATTGAGTCGCTTGGCAGATTCCAGATAGACCAGATTCTTATGGTCCGTAAGGACCACCACCTGATGTTTGGCTCCCTCCAGCCAATGTCTCCACTCTTCAAAAGCCCACTTCATGGCCAATAACTCCCGATTACCCACGTCATAATTACGTTCAGTAGGAGAAAATTTTCGAGAGAAAAAGGCACAAGGGTTACTTTTAGAGGTCTCTGGATCTTTTTGGGACAAAACGGCACCTGCCCCAATTTCAGAGGCATCAACCTCCACCTGAAATGGCAGAGAAACATCAGGCTGCCGTAGAACAGGAGCAGAAGTGAATCTCTGCTTAAGTTCCTGAAACGCAGAGACTGCCTCAGGAGGCCAATTCACCACATCAGAACCCTTTCTGGTCAAATCAGTTAATGGTTTAACAATAACCGAGAAATTACCAATAAATTTACGATAAAAATTGGCAAAACCCAAAAATCTCTGAAGAGCCTTTAATGAAGTAGGTTGGACCCAATCACAGATGGCCTGAACCTTGACCGGGTCCATTTCAATAACAGATGGGGACAAAATGAATCCCAGAAATGAGATCTTCTGTACGCCAAAAAGACACTTTGATCCCTTCACATACAGAGCATTCTCTCTCAAAATCTGGAATACAGTTCGAACATGTTTCACATGAGAGTCCCAGTCATTAGAAAAAATCAAGATATCATCCAAATAAACAATCAGAAACTTGTCCACAAAATCCCTGAAAATGTCATTCATGAAGGACTGGAAGACGGAAGGAGCATTAGTGAGCCCAAAGGGCATCACAAGGTACTCAAAATGCCCTTCAGGGGTGTTAAATGCCGTCTTCCATTCATCCCCGTGCTTAATGCGAATAAGGTTATACGCCCCCCTGAGGTCAAGCTTGGTAAACCAAGTAGCGTTTTTCACCCTGGAAAACAGGTCAGAAATCAAGGGTAACGGGTATTGATATTTCACAGTAATATTGTTCAAGAGACGATAATCAATACACGGCCTTAATGAACCATCTTTTTTGGCCACAAAGAAAAAACCGGCACCTAAGGGTGAAGAGGATGGTCTGATATGACCCTTCTCCAATGATTCCTTGATATAAGACCGCATAGCGTCATGTTCAGGTACAGACAAGTTAAAAAGGCGACCTTTAGGGAATTTACTACCTGGCACTAATTCAATAGCAAACAACCTTATTGTAAAACATGCCCGTATAAATTTATAATTGATTAAATATATCAAAAATTCAGGGCATGCTTAAATGGATATACAAATATATGGACAATCGCATTACAGATAAAAAACGCTGAACAACAAACGATCACTGAATCCAAAAATGAGTGGTGTAAAAATATATTTTATTAACACACATCATAAAACAGAAAACAGGGAAGGACAGTGGTAAAGGCTCATGCCAATAAACAACAGTGGGAAAAAAATGACACAATCTGGTGGTGAAAGTGGTCTAGTAGAAATATAATATTGCTGACCATATATGCTCATATTCCAAAGGAGCAAAAGTTTGCTGTAGTGATAATATCGAATAGATGACCATATTGATTTGACCACAAATAATAAGTGGACAAGAGAACACTAGTGACTAGGCATGAATATGCCATACACAGGTAATTGTAATAAACATCATTGAAGGATATCAATTGTCAGTATACCTGTACGGAATGGAGAGCAGCTACCAGATGCGGGGGAGGACGCATCTGGTAGCTGCTCTCCATTCCGTACAGGTATACTGACAATTGATATCCTTCAATGATGTTTATTACAATTACCTGTGTATGGCATATTCATGCCTAGTCACTAGTGTTCTCTTGTCCACTTATTATTTGTGGTCAAATCAATATGGTCATCTATTCGATATTATCACTACAGCAAACTTTTGCTCCTTTGGAATATGAGCATATATGGTCAGCAATATTATATTTCTACTAGACCACTTTCACCACCAGATTGTGTCATTTTTTTCCCACTGTTGTTTATTGGCATGAGCCTTTACCACTGTCCTTCCCTGTTTTCTGTTTTATGATGTGTGTTAATAAAATATATTTTTACACCACTCATTTTTGGATTCACTAATTCAATAGCGCAGTCATAGCTCCTATGGGGAGGTAAGGATGCAGATTTACTTTCGCTAAACACATCAGAAAAATCAAACAAAAAGTCAGGAACATCCTCAGCCTGGGGGAGGCAGAAAAAACAGGAGTGTTGGTATTAACACATTGGCAGCCCCAACTGGTTACAGACACAGATTTCCAATCCAAAACAGGATTATGAGACTGTAACCAAGGGAAACCCAGCACTATAATGTCATGCAGATTATATAGAACCAAAAATTTGCAGCACTCCTGGTGATCAGGTTCAACCCTCATTATCACCTGAGTAGAGAACTGAGGTTTATTCTCAGCCAAAGGGGTAGAATCGATCCCCAGTAGGGGAATAGACTTCTGTAGGGGTATCAAGGGAAACCCACAACGTTTAGCAAAATCATAATCCATCAGGTTAATAGCTGCTCCAGAATCAACGAAAGCCTGAGCAGAAAATGAGGACAGAGAGCATATCAGAGTGACAGTTAATAAAAACTTAGTCTGAACACTACCCAAGACAACTGAGCGTGCAAAACGTCTTCCCCGCTTAGGGCAGACTGAAATAGCATGAGAGGCATCACCACAGTAGAAACATAACCCATTGCGCTTTCGAAACTCATGACGCTGTGCCCCAGACACCACTCCATCACACTGCATGGGCTCAGCAGCTGGCTCACAAGGCAACACCACTCCACGCATACTTCTCCGCTCACGCAAACGTCTGTCAATTTGAATCGCTAATGACATAGAATCATTGAGACCAGAGGGGACAGGGAATCCCACCATAACATCCTTTACATTATCCGACAGACCCTTCCGGAAAAGGGCCGCCAAAGCGTCGTCATTCCACTTGGTCAGGACTGCCCACCTACGGAATCTCTGACAGTATAACTCAGCGTCATCAAGCCCCTGATTTAATGCCAACAAGGCTTTTTCAGCTTGATCAGTGACATTAGGCTCATCGTACAATAACCCCAAAGCCTGAAAAAATGCATCAATATCACTCAAAACAGGATCCCCAGGTATCAGGGAAAAAGCCCAATCCTGAGGATCGCCGCGCAGGAGAGAGATGATAATTTGAACCTGCTGCGCTGCGTTTCCTGAGGACTTAGATTTTAAGGCAAGAAACAATTTACAATTATTTTTGAAATTCTGAAACTTAGCTCGATCCCCTAAAAACAAATCTGGCATGGGGATCCTAGGTTCCACAACAGGCAACCCAGCAAGATAGATAGCAATACTCCGAACCTCAGTGGCAAGCTGATCCACACGGCCAGACAACTGTGCAAACTCCATTGGGAGAAAAGATCCTCCCCAGCACCCAGAGATACAGAGGGAGAAAAAAAAAAAAAAATGCAACAAACAGAAAAATATCTCTGACAACTTTTCTTCCTTCAAAATATTTTTTCCCTTCTGTGAGTACCATACAATTTTTATGGCCGGTGATACTGTTATGTTACGGTAGCTGAGGAGTGCAGGTAAAAAATGAAATACACCAGAGCAGTTGGAATCTATGAGATTGCAGTACCCTGACTAACCACCGCAACTAGAGGCAGCTGTGGAGCGTTCCTACGTTGGTCCTAGATGCCTCGTCACAGCCTGAGAAACTAACTACACCTAAAGATAGAAATAGGAAAGCTATCTGCCCGGAGCAGAACCCCAAAGATAATAGAAAGCCCCCAAACATGTAATGGCGGTTAGACAAGAGGTAATACTGACACAGAAAGAAAATAGTATGAGCAAACGCTGGGGCCCAAACTATCTAAATAGAAAAGGATAGGAAGGGTACTTACTGCAATCTCAGAAAACCCTGAAAAAACACCAACTCTACTAATTTCAAAATCACCTGAGATCACACGACCTCTACCACCTAAATTAGCTCTCTGGTGTAACAAAAACAAAACAGCAGCCACTGAAAAAACTGAAAAAAGCAAAAGTACAAAACACAGTGGCTGGACTAAACTGAGAGGGCAAAAGCCCCCGGAGGGGACCCTGAAGGCCCCCACAGAAGTGCAGGACAAAATGCAAAAATATAGCAAAAACCAAAAATAAGAAATTGTCTTATCTGATAGCAGGAGATGCAGACACGACACAGCAGGCTACAAGGGAAACTGGAAAGAAGGATTCAGACCAGAACAATTGATCACCGGCAACCCTGATGGAAAAATGACTCCCTTATATAAGACCAATCAGTAACACCTGATTCCCAGTCCTCACAATCCTCACTAGTACCGCTTGTAACCACCAGAGGGAGCCTCTGCTCAGAACTCATCTCAAACCCATTCACAACATCAGGCCATCTGTGATTGGGTCCAACCTACTTCATTAAAGGCTCTTCAAAGATTCTTGGGTTTTGCCAATTTTTATCGTAAATTTATTGGTAATTTCTCGGTTATTGTTAAACCATTGACTGATTTGACCAGAAAGGGTTCTGATGTGGTGAATTGGCCTCCTGAGGCAGTCTCTGCATTTCAGGAACTTAAGCAGAAATTCACTTCTGCTCCTGTTCTACGGCAGCCTGATGTTTCTCTGCCATTTCAGGTGGAGGTTGATGCCTCTGAAATTGGGGCAGGTGCCGTTTTGTCCCAAAGAGATCCTGAGACCTCTAAAAGTAACCCTTGTGCCTTTTTCTCTCGAAAATTTTCTCCTACTGAACTTAATTATGACGTGGGTAATCGGGAGTTATTGGCCATGAAGTGGGCTTTTGAAGAGTGGAGACATTGGCTGGAGGGAGCCAAACATCAGGTGGTGGTCCTTACGGACCATAAGAATCTGGTTTATCTGGAATCTGCCAAGCGACTTAATCCTAGACAGGCCAGGTGGGCCTTGTTTTTCACACGTTTTAATTTTGTGGTTTCCTTTCTTCCTGGCACTAAGAATGTTAAGGCGGATGCCCTCTCGAGGAGTTTCCTTGCGGACTCTCCTGAGTTATCTGATCCTTCTGTTATTTTGAAAGAGGGTGTAGTTCTTTCCGCCATCTCACCCAATTTGAGACTTGCTCTGGAGGGGTGTCAAGAGGATAGGCCCGAGCGCTGGCCTGTTGGAAAATTGTTTGTCCCGGACCAGTGGAAAAAGAGTGTGATGTCTGAGATTCATTGTTCCGCGTTGGCTGGTCATCCCGGAATTTTTGGTACCAGAGACTTGGTTAGTCGGTCCTTTTGGTGGCCTACCTTGTCTCGTGATGTCAGGGAATTTGTGCAGTCCTGCGGGACTTGCTCTCGCTCCAAGCCTTGCTCTCGCTCTAGTGGTTTGTTGATGCCATTGCCTGTGCCCAAGAGACCATGGACCCATATCTCTATGGATTTCATTTCCGACCTCCCTGTTTCTCAGAGAATGACCGCCATCTGGGTGATTTGTGATAGGTTTTCCAAGATGATACATCTTGTGCCATTACCTAAGTTGCCTTCCTCCTCTGAATTGGTGCCGTTGTTCCTTCAGCACGTGGTTCGTTTACACGGCATTCCTGAGAACATTGTGTCTGACAGAGGAGTCCAGTTTGTTTCCAGATTTTGGAGGACCTTTTGTTCTAAACTTGGTGTTCAATTGTCTTTCTCCTCGGCGTTTCATCCTCAGACCAATGGTCAAACTGAGAGAACAAACCAGACATTGGAGACTTATCTAAGATGCTTTGTGTCTGCTGATCAGGATGACTGGGTCTCTTTTTTGCCTTTGGCTGAGTTTGCTCTTAATAATAGGGCTAGCTCTGCCACTTTGATGTCTCCATTTTTCTGTAATTCTGGGTTTCACCCTCGATTTTCTTCAGGACAGACGGAGGCTTCTGTCTGTCCAGGTGTTGACTCTGTTGTGGAGCGTATGCAACAGATTTGGGACCAGGTAGTGGAGAGGTTGTCCCTCTCTCAGGAGAGGGCCCAGCGGTTTGCTAACCGGCATAGGACTGATGGTCCTCGGTTTAAAGTGGGGGACTTGGTCTGGTTGTCCTCAAAAAATATTCCTATGAGAGTGGCATCTCCTAAATTTAAGCCTAGGTTCATTGGACCTTATAAGATCATGGAGATTCTTAACCCTGTTTCTTTTCGTTTGCTTCTTCCAGGGACATTTAAGATCCATAACGTGTTCCACAAGTCCTTGTTGAAGAGGTTTGTTGAGCCAGTGGTTCCTATTGCTGTGCCTCCTGACCCTGTTTTGGTTGAGGGCAATCTGGAGTATGTGGTTGAGAAAATATTGGATTCTCGTTTTTCTAGACGGAAACTCCAGTATTTGGTTAAGTGGAGAGGTTATGGTCAGGAAGACAATTCTTGGGTGTTTGCTTCGGACATCCATGCTAGGTGACTCATCCGTGCGTATCATAGAACTCATCCTGACCGACCTGGTTGCTCAAATGAGGGTTCGGTGACCCCTCCTCAAGGGGGGTACTGTTGTGAATGGGCTTGAGATGAGTTCTGAGCAGAGGCTCCCTCTGGTGGTTACAAGCGGTACTGGACTGTCCAGTGAAGATTGTGAGGATTGGGAATCAGGTGTTACTGACTGGTCTTATATAAGGGAGTCGCCTTCCCATCATAGTTGCCGGTGATCAATTGTTCTGGTCTCAATCCTTGATTCCTGTTTCCTTTGTAGCCTGCTGTGTCATGTCTGCATCTCCTGCTAACAGATAAGACATTTTCTTCTTTTTGTTTTTGTGCTTGATTTTTGCATTTTGTCCTGCACTTCTGTGGGGGCCTTCTGGGTCCCCTCCGGGGGCTTTTGCCCTCTCAGTTTAGTTCAGCCACTGATGTTTGTACATTTGCTTTTTCCAGTTTTTTCAGTGGCTGCTGTTTTGATTTTGTTACACCAGAGAACTAATTTAGGTGGTAGAGGTCGTGTGATCTCAGTGTCACGCTGTATAGCAGATATATATATGTGATGACAATAATCTATATCAAAAGGGCAACATACTATATAACATGCGCATAGCTATATGATAACATAGATTTACCTGACAGAAAGTCCAGTGGGTCAAAACGGAATCCGTTATACGCTGTCTCCGGCTAGAGGGTGACCGGGGTCTAAGCTGACCCTAACTGGGGTCCTAACTAATCCCTCAACCTGGAGGTACTGTTAAAGGTACAGAGGTCCAGGCCACCAGCGTAAACCCTGTCTCCTATCAATCCCTGCCAACTGTATTCTAGTCCTAAGAAGGACCCTGAATACCACCAAAGGGAATGACCGGGTAACGGTTAATGAACAGAAAGACATACAAGAAAGATAAGAAATAAAGTAAATAAAGTCTTACATACAACACTCACACACAGTAGGAACACCTTAGGTCTCAGAGATAAACTATAAGCTGTAAGAGTAAAAACAACTAAGGAGCTCTTAGCTTAAGTATTCCCAGAACCGATCCAGTCTGCTAAACTATATGAATGCTTTCACCGGCATCTAACACCCAGACTGGCAGAAATATAAAGGAAACTAATTAGAACATAATCAAAAGCAGCCGGGCGAGGCTGCACCTAGCCTTAGCAAAGAGCTAGGAAAAATTAACTCTCTCATTACCAAAAAACAAAGAAACAGCAGCTCAGCTGTGAGAAGTCAGAATGTGCAATCGCGACGATCTTCATGGCGATGCACCCATGACAGTACCCCCCTTCTACGAGGGGCCTCCGGACCCTCATGACCAGGTCTGTCCGGGTGAGTTGTGTGAAAGGTCCGAACCAATCGATCTGCGTTAACATCAGACGCAGGGACCCACGTCCTCTCCTCAGGACCATACCCCCTCCAATGAACTTCCACGTTATCATTGACTACCACTGAAGGAGGAGGCAGAGGTGACGGTATGACTGGTGCCAATTTTTTAAGTAATGACTTGTGAAACACATTATGAATTTTAAACGTAGGAGGGAGGTCCAGACGAAATGCCACAGGATTAATTATGGAACTGATCCTGTATGGCCCGATGAATCTGGGACCCAACCTCCAGGAGGGAACTTTAAGTTTTATATTCCTGGTAGACAACCACACCAGATCGTTCACCTTCAGATCTAGACCAGAAACTCTCCTCCTATCAGCCATCCGTTTGTAAGGGTTCTCCGTAACCTTCAGTCTTAAGCGATCTGGAACTATCAGTCTCCCTGGAAGTCCCACAGGGGCGTCCCCCTGAGCCCCCAATACCTCCCCCTCAAGCTCAGAGCATACAGCTGACACTAGAACTCCCTCCTGAGGAATAGGAACCGGATCATCCGTCTTCCCGACCTCTGGGAAAGTACGAGATAAGGCATCAGGAAGCAACTTTATTGAGCAGTCATATGTGCGATGAGGAGGTAACTCCTTACACCCCTCCTCTGAGAACTTCTCCCAAAAGTCCTCCAGAAAAGGAGGCAAAGTCCTAGGCACAACCGCACCGATGACCGTGCTCATACAGTTATTCTTGCAAAATTCACCCCACTGGCTTATCTTTCTGGATTGCCAATCAATCACTGGGTTATGTTTAGCCAACCAAGGAAGTCCCAACACAATAGGAGCAGGCAGACTCTCCAACACATAACAAGACAATTGCTCTTTATGTATTGCCCCTACTCGAAGATCTATGTTATGAACAGCTTGTACCAAGCTACCTTGACCAAGAGGTCTAGAATCAATAGAGAGTATAGGGACCGGTTTGGCCAATACACTCAGTTGCATACCATGCACCTGGGCAAACCGAGTGTCCACCAGATTAGCCCCGGACCCACTATCAAGAAAAACAGAAATCCTCTCAGTTCTAGTACCAATCACCACCTCCGCAGGCACGAGAAACTGAGAGGGATTTGGGGACGAAATACACACTCCCAGGTTAACTCCTTGGTTCAAAGAGGTCCGGGATGGACACCCCCCAACAAAATGTCCCTCTCTCCCGCAAAGAAACACCTTCTAGTCTTGCGGCTCACCGCTGATTCCCTCCTACAAAATGATGTCCCTCCCAACTGCATGGGTTCCTCAGAACAGACCAGGGGAACCTCAGTATAAGGGACTTTAGTAGTAGGTGGAGTCATCACGGGGGGCGGAGTTACCTCGCGTCTTCCCCGAAGACGTCTATCAATGCGAATAGCGAGGGCCATAGCAGCCTCCAGTGATGGAGGAGAATCATACTGAGCCAACACATCTTTTAATTTGTCAGACAACCCTTGACAAAACTGGCTCCTAAGAGCTGGGTCATTCCACTGAGTATCTGTTGCCCATCTACGGAACTCAGAAGAATATTCCTCCGCTGGACGATTTCCTTGCCGTATTTTACGTAACCTTGTTTCAGCAAGGGAGACTCGATCCGGATCATCATATACCAGACCCAGGGCAGTAAAAAATCGATCCACTGACTGGAGATCTGGGGAGCCTGGAGGAATAGAGAACGCCCAAGATTGAGGGTCCCCTTGTAAGAGCGAGATAACAATTCCCACCCTCTGCTCTTCACTCCCAGATGACCGAGGCCGCAGCCGAAAGTACAATTTACATGCCTCCCGGAAAGTAAAAAATTTGTCCCGCCCACCAGTGAACCTGTCCGGGAGAGCAACCTTAGGTTCAGATCTGGTTTGCTCCGGGGGGGACAAAACCTTGGACTTAATGTCTGCCAACTCCATGGACAATCCCTGCAACTGCCGGGCCAGCTGGGCTACTGGATCCATGATAGCTGGGGAGAATCTTTAGTTTTGGCCGGTGAAAATGTCACGCTGTATAGCAGATATATATATGTGATGACAATAATCTATATCAAAAGGGCAACATACTATATAACATGCGCATAGCTATATGATAACATAGATTTACCTGACAGAAAGTCCAGTGGGTCAAAACGGAATCCGTTATACGCTGTCTCCGGCTAGAGGGTGACCGGGGTCTAAGCTGACCCTAACTGGGGTCCTAACTAATCCCTCAACCTGGAGGTACTGTTAAAGGTACAGAGGTCCAGGCCACCAGCGTAAACCCTGTCTCTATCAATCCCTGCCACTGTATTCTAGTCCTAAGAAGGACCCTGAATACCACCAAAGGGAATGACCGGGTAACGGTTAAGAACAAAAGACATACAGAAAGATAAGAAATAAAGTAAATAAAGTCTTACATACAACACTCACACACAGTAGGAACACCTTAGGTCTCAGAGATAAACTATAAGCTGTAAGAGTAAAAACAACTAAGGAGCTCTTAGCTTAAGTATTCCCCGAACCGATCCAGTCTGTAAAACTATATGAATGCTTTCACCGGCATCTAACACCCAGATGGCAGAAATATAAAGGAAACTAATTAGAACATAATCAAAAGCAGCCGGGCGAGGCTGCACCTAGCCTTAGCAAAGAGCTAGGAAAAATTAACTCTCTCATTACCAAAAAACAAAGAAACAGCAGCTCAGCTGTGAGAAGTCAGAATGTGCAATCGCGACGATCTTCATGGCGATGCACCCATGACATCAGGTGTTTTTGAAATTAGTAGAGTTGGTGCTTTTCAGGGTTTTTTGGGATTGCAGTAAGTGCCCTTCCTATCCTTTTCTATTTAGGTAGTTTGGGCCCCAACGTTTGCTCATACTATTTTCTGTCTGTGTCAGTATTTTCTTTGTCTAACTGCCATTACATGTTTGGGGGCTTTCTGTTATCTTTGGGGATCTGCTCCGGGGCAGATAGCTTTCCTCTTTCTATCTTTAGGTGTAGTTAGTTTCTCAGGCTGTGACGAGGCGTCTAGGACCAACGTAGGAACGCTCCACGGCTGCCTCTAGTTGTGGTGGTTAGTCAGGGTACTGCAATCTCATAGATTCCAACTGCTCTGGTGTATTTGCCTTTTTGCCTGCACTCCTCAGCTACCGAAACATAACACCTAACATACACTACGTCAGGTTGGCGTGTGTGGTGTAGTGTAGGTCAGGTTGGTGTGTGTGTTGTAGTGTACGTCAGGTTGGTGCGTGTGGTTTATACTACACCACACACACCAACAAGACATACACTACTTCAGGTTGGTTTGTGGTGTAGTGTGTCGGGTTGATATGTGTGGTGTAGTATACACACACACACAACCTGTAGTACACTACAACACACACACCAACCGACGTACACTACACCACACCATACACCAACCTAAAATACACTACGTCAGGTTGGCGTGTGTGGGTGTAGTGTAGGTCAGGTTGGTGGTGTGTGTTGTAGTGTACGTCAGGTTGGTGCGTGTGGGTATACTACACCAACACACCAAGACATACACTACGTCAGTTTGGTATGTGGTGTAGTGTGTCAGGTTGATATGTGTGGTGTAGTATACACCACACACACAACCTGACG
>JARQOD010003313.1:0-66371 GCA_033576555.1 Oophaga sylvatica | reverse complement strand
GGGCATGCGGAGGTATGCCAGATTCTTGTGGTCCGGTAAATGTAACGGATGAAGAGCCCTTGAGTGGTAACGCCACTCCTCCAATGCCAACTTGTGGCCAAAAACTTTCGGCTCCTATGGAGTAGTTGCGCTCGGGGAGGAGGGAAGAGTTTGGGAGAAGAAACCCGCCAGGATACCACCTCCCGGATGAAGCTTTTTGGGTAAGACCGCTCCGGCTCCAGCGAGGAAGCGCCCCCAGGAAGAATGCTTGTTGCCCCGGGGCGAGCAGCATGGAGGGAAGGGAAGAAGGCCTGTTTTAAAAGAAAGGAAGGCCTCCTCTGTTCGGGCGTCCACTGTTTGGGTTAGCATCCTTGCGGGTGGAGCGGGAGATTGGAGCAGTCGGAAGAGAAGTGCGGTATGAAGAGCGGTAATGTTGGCAAATCCCAGGAAACCCGGAATGGCTTCACCCCCGGTGGGGCCACTTCTCGATGGCAGACAATTTCTCCGGATCCTTCGGAGGTGTTGAGAAATGATGTAGCCCAGAAAGGAAAAGGGCGATGTCTGTCAAGAGGCATTCTCATATTTGGGAAGAGGTATTTGCCTGAGCCTGAGCAGAACTTCAACATCCCTCGGTGAACTGAAGATCGGGAGAGAAGACCAAGATGTCGTCAAGGTCACCACAACGCAGGGTGAGGAGGTCCCGGAAGATGTCATGACCAACTCCTTGAAAGACTGTGGAAGCATTACGGACCAAAGGGCAACACCAAGTACTGTAGTGGCCGCCGGGTGTTGAAGCCTTTCCATTATCCCCGAGGATACGACCGGTTGATGCTCCCGAAGATCTGTTTGGTGAAACTCACCCCTCTAAGACGATCAAAATAATTTGGAATGAGCGGAAGGGGGTACTTATTTTCACCGTGTCAAATTTAGGCCTCTTAGTCAATACGGGGGACAGAGAGATCCTCCTTCTTTTTTTACGAAAGAAAAGGAAACTGCCCCCTGGGGGGGTAGTTGGATGAACCCTTTTTTGCTAAGTTCCTCGTATATTGGACATCGACCTGGTCTCAGCAGCGGACAACGGGTAAATAGCCCGGGGAGGGGGTGGACGGGTAAAGGTCGTTCGGGCAATATTGGTCTATGGGGGGGAATGTCTTGCTTCCTTTTTATTAAGAATCAGAAATGACCAATAGGAACGGGGAGTCCGGTAGATTGCAGGGTAGGAGAAGGCGAGGGATGAACGGCCCAGACACGTTTAGAGCCTGCCCCAGCGAAGAATCTTCCTTTGCATAAGCACAGGTCATGCTTTTGGAGCCAAGGCAGACCTTTAAAGAAAGCATGAGGGTCCAGGCAGAAAACATGAAATGAATGCTCTCAGAATGCAACATTCCACCTGCGGGTTATGGTTTCGGTGATAAGTGGAGGGGAGGGTAGGAGACCCCCTCCACAGCAGAAAGTTGGTTCAACAAGAGGTTTGGTGGGAGCGATACTTTCTACTGAGCCTGTGACACGAGATTCCCAGTGCTCCGAATCAAGTTGGGCCATCTTGAAAAACGGTTTTACCGAAAGAATTGAGACCGAGAGCAGCAAGATGAAGAGGATTTTTTTTTTGTCTAGATTGACCTCTCCGAGCGAACCTAGACACAGGGTTTCCCGATTCTGGAAAAGGTTGGATCCAGTGTCTTACTCCGCAGTAGAAGCAACTTTTCTCGGCCGGCGTGATCCTGGGGTTTGACCTCTTGGCTGGTCGACCTGAAAGGCTCAGCAGTGTGCCCCTGGGGAGAAACAGAAGGGGTTAAATGAGGAAACTTTTTTTCCGGGTGGGACCTTTTTTTCGTTCCGGAACGTAGATCAATCCGTTGGCAATTTTTTTAAATCATCAAGCGAGGTTGGAATGTCCCGCCGGAAGTCCTTTAATACGGCCGGACAGACCTCCCAGAAGACCGAAATTAGAGTTCATTGTCCCAAGCCAGTTCTGAGGTTGAGTAGGAACCGTATGGCAAATTGACCAACGGTGAGATTCCTGACGGAGCGCAAAAAGAGAAATGCGAGGAGGTCCTCCGTCCAGGTTCGTCAATCCCTCCGGAAGGCCGAGAGAAAAACAGGCGGTCTGAACCAGGGATCTTCTCTTCTCCCAAGAGGATTAAGCCAGGCCGAGCCTCTCGGTGAGAGGGACTGATGAAGGCAATTTTGCCGGTAGAATTAAAATTGTCCAGGATTCGAAATGCAGGGTGCATGGTTAATGAAACCCCGAGCCAAAAAGGGTCACCTCCATACCAGGAGGAGTGAAAGTCGGGGACCGGAATGGAAACCACGGAATTGGGAGTCAGCGGGGCTGCCGGATTATGAGTCAGGCTCCAGCGGGGTTGCGGTGGGATTCAGAGTGTCCAAGGGGAATTGACGTTCGCAGGTGCCCAGGATAGCCCCTGTTGGACCTTGGCGAACGCTATGAACGTTCCGGAAGTGAAGGGGTTTGGGTGCCACCGGGTTCCGGCCCAGCAAACTGTAGAGTCGGGGTAGGTGGAACCATCGGAAACGGGTTGGTTGGTGGAACCATAAGCTTTATTAACAAGACAATTTACTTGCAAGAGAGCGGGGTGGCATCGGGAATAAAGGGAATCACGGCAATTAGCCAGGCAGCTCTGGACAGGCAGGTTTGTACAATAAGTGACCAAGGAAGTTTGGACGGGGCAGGTTGTCACGGCAAGTGATGGGCAGTCTCTGGACAGGCAGGTTGTCAGGCAAGTGACCGGGCGTCCTGGACAGGGGTTGTACGGCAAGTGACCGGGCATTTCGGACAGGCAGGTTTCACGGAAGTGACCTGGCAGTCCGGACAGGCAGGTTGCACGGAAAGGAAAGGGCAGTTCTGGGCGGCGGTTGTCACGGCAAGTGACCAGGGCAGTCCTTAAAACAGGCAGGTTGTCACGGCAAGTGACCCGGGGCAGTTCTGGACAGGAGGTTGTCCGGCAAGTGACCAGGGCATCTCTGGACGGGAGGTTGCCGGCAAGTGACCAGGGCATTCTGGGCAGGCAGGTTTGTCACGGCAAGTGACCAGGGTTTTTGGACAGGCAGGTTGTCACGGAAGGAACGGGCATCTCTAGACAAACAGCTTTAAACGACCTGAGTGGTGGAGCCTCCCGGTAGGCAGGGAGCAGATGATGCTCCCAGGTGAGCAGGAAAAAGTTCTTTTGGGAATAGCCGGGGATCTCCGCAGATGATGTCCGAAATGGAAAGAGCGCATGGATGGCAGTGATCGCTCCCAGGTAGCAGGCAAAAAGCCGGGGATCTTGCGAAATTCCGACCTCTGGAAGAGCCAGTCAGATGGCCAACAGGCAACAGACAGGTAACAGGCGGCAACTGGAAAAAGGAGCTGAGGCTGAAAGCAGAGTTGACTGCCAGAAACAACATTGCCGGGACCTCCATTAAGGAGGAACCCTTAAATAGGGTGGAGTCCACCAGCTTGGCTGGAGACTGATTTGGAAAAAATGCGCGCGGCTCCTTTAAGAGCGGGGGAGGGTGGGGCGGGCCCTAAGGCCGCAGCAGGGAAGGAAGCGCGGGGCCGCAGGGCGGAAGGGGGGCCGAGGAGCCAAGGCGCAGAGGGGCTGAGAGCTAGAGAGTGGCGCAGGTGAGGAGAGCGCGCCCCCGTTGGCGCGGGGGACGCGGGGCGCTACGGCACTAATTCAATAGGCAGTTCTGCTCATGGGGGGGCAAGGGGGCAGTTTACTTTCGCTAAACAATCAGAAAAAAGTCAAAAAGTGGAACATCCGGCTGGGGGGAGGAGAAAAACAGGGTGTGGCATTAAAACATTGGCACCCATGGTTCAGACAAGATTTCCAATCCAAAACGGATTATGGGACTGTAACCAGGGGAAACCCCGTACAATAATGTCATGCAGATTATACGCACCAAAAATTGCAACCTCCTGTGATTAGGTTAACCCTCATTATCACCTAGTAGAGAACGGGGTTTTTATTTCAGCTAAAGGGGTAGAATCGTCCCCAGTAGGAGAATGATTCCGCGGGGTATCAAGGGAAACCACAACGTTTAGCAAATCAAAATCCATAGGTTAATAGCTGCCCGAATCAACAAAAGCCTGAGGAAAATGTGGACAGGGAGCAAACAGGGTAACAGTCAAAAAATTTTCTGAACAACCCCAAAACAACGAACTGCAAAACGTATTCCCCGTTGGGCAAACTGAAATAGCATGAGAGGCATCACCAAAGTAGAAACATAACTCTTGCGTTTTGAAACTCATGGGCGTTGCCCCAGAAGCCACTCATCACACGCTGGGTTCAGAAGCTGGTTCAAAGGCAAAAATTATTCCGCAAACCTTCGCTCACGCAAACGCTTCAATTTGAATCGCTAATGACATAAATCCTGAACCAGGGGGAAGGGAACACCAAACATCCTTTACATCTCTGACGACCCTTCCGAAAAAGGGCGCCAAAGCATGTCTTCCATTTGGTCCAGGATTCCCCTTCAGAATCTCTGCAGTATAACCACTCCTCAAGCCCCTGATTTAATCCAAAGGCTTTTTCAGCTTGATCATGAATTAGGCTACGTAAAATAACCCCAAAGCCTGAAAAAAGCATCAACTTTACTCAAAACAGGGTCCCCAGGTGTCGGGAAAAAGCCCAATCCTGAGGATCGCCGCGCAGAGAAGAGAATAAATTTAACCTGCGGCTGCGTTCCCTGGGACTTGATTTTTAAGGCAAAAACAATTCATTATTTTTTAAGTTCGAAATTTAAGCCGATCCCCAAAAACAAAATTGGCATGGAACCAGGTTCCACACAGGCAACCCTGGAAGGAAAGGTAGCAATACTCCGAACTTCAGTGGCAAGCTGATCCACACGGCCAGCAACTCCATTGAGAGAAAAAAAATCCTCCACACCCGAGATAAAGGGGAAAAAAAAAAAAAAAATCTCTGAAACTCGACAATCTTTTTTTAACACTATTTTTCCCTCTGTGAGTACCTTTACCAGTTTTAGGCGGTGATACTGTTATGTTTGGCGCTGAGGGAGCAGGCAAAAAAGGCAATACCCAGAGAGGTTGGAATCTATTGGTTTGCGTACCCGATAAACCCAACTAAGGCAGCCGTGGAGCGACCTACGTTGGTCCTAGACGCCTCGTCACAGCCTGAAAGTAATTCACCTAAAGATAGAAAGGGAAAATATCTGCCCGGAGCAATACCCCAAAGAACATGGAAGCCCCCAACAGTAATGGCGGTTAGACAGAGGAAATACGCACAGACAAAAATAGTATGAGCAACGTTGGGGCCCCAAAACTTCCTAACAGAAAAGGTAGGAAGGTCACTTATGCAATCCAAAAACCTAAAAAATTTTCCAACCACTAATTCAAAAACACCTGAGTCACACACCTCTACCACCTAAATTAGTTTTGGTGTAAAAAAATAAGCCGCGCCACAGAAAAACTGGAAAAGGCAAATGAACAAACAACTGGTGAACAAAATGAGAGGAGCACAAGCCCCCGGGGGGACCTGGAGACCCCCACAGAAGTGCAGGACAAAATGCAAAAAGCAAGCACAAAAAGTAAAAGAAGAAAATGTCTTATCTGTTAGCAGAAGATGCAGGCAGAAACAGCAAGCTTCAAAGAGAACCAGGAACAAAGTTGAGACCAGAACAATTGATCACCGGCAACCCTGATGGGAGGGAACCTCCCTTATATAAGACCAGTCAGTAACACCTGATCGCCAATCTTCACAATCTTCATTGAATAGTTCAGTACTGTTTGTAACCACCAGAGGGAGCTTCTGCTCAGAATTCATTTCTAGCACATTGTTAAATGCTTATTTTAAGTATATTTTTCAAGGACTTGTTACCAGATCGATACTTTAAAGAAAACATCACTTTTCTTATAAAAAAAAAATGTAGTGGTTTATTGGACTGTTTACCAAAAAAACATCATTACAGGAAACATAAAATGAGTGAAATAGTTACGTAGATATTGTCCATTTGTCATAGCAAAGCTTGTACACATTCTTTCCTTGGTGTCCTGAATGGTAAGAATGACATCTGTTTTCCGCAGCGCCTTAAGGAAGCAACACGTGGTTAAATGGCAGCTGGTGTTCATTCATCATAGTTCTTGTCAGAGAAAAAGTGTCTGTAGAGAAAGCACGAGCCCCCCTTTATGTAACCATTATATATATGTCCCTTATAACGTGGTCTCTGTATATGGAGATGACACTTTACCTACAGAAATAGCATCTGTGATGTCAGCGAACGTTAATATGCTTGGTACAGAATTGAGTGTATAAATCCATAACCAATAATTAATATTTAACAATTCCCCCTTTTGGGGGTGACAGACATTAATTGGAACCCTCAAAGTAGAGAAGTTCATCTTTAGGATAATCAGATCTTCTTTCTTCTTTTTCTTCTTCTTTGGAAAAAATAATTTAATTTCCATAATAATAATAATAATCATAATAATATCAGATTATTGTTATATGCACTCAATAACATAATTATGTGAATTCATGTTAGGTAAGCCGTGACCAATATTTATATAAAATATGTGTTCTTATACTTTCCTAAACCTAAATCGAAGCATCTCGGGTCCAGTCATCATCATCTTGATGTCATCTGGTCTTCATCTTGAGTCTTGTTCTTGATTCTTTTAAAACACAGTCTTTATACGATAATTCCTTTGAAATAACATGTAGATATTGTGGAGACCGTGTGTCATGTGCCCATAAAAGTCCATAAATTCAAATGTTGATAAGAAAACAAAATCCATTGATGAAATGAAGCTTTTATATCTGAGCAGTGTCACCTTTAAGACCTGGACTTACATTGGCTCGCCTTGGATATTTCTGGAATCCTCCATGCCATCCGCACTGGTCTTGGAACAGGTGTGACGTCTTTGGTCAGCAAAGCAAGGGTTTAAAATGACTCTTCCCCTTTCTAAAGATGCACCATAACCAGTCCTTAGTCCTAATGCAAGGACTATGTCAGGGTTGTAGTTTCCTGACAACTTATTGTTCACCAGCTTTATCGAAGCTTCATAGGTGATAGGAAACCACTGGAACGTGATAAAAGCGTGATAACACAGTTCATATCAGCATCATAGGATCATCGTCCTCTGCCATTGTCTGTCAGTGGTGGATATTGCAGTTGTGGCTGTCAGTGGTGGATACTGCAGTTGTTGTCAGTGGGTGAATATGCGATCGTGGCTGTCAGTGATGAAATGAATTGTGATTGACACAGTCTATTATTACTCAGACATCATATAGCCTTTTTACCTTCTGGAACTTCGGCTTTTTCTTCTTGTAACTTTTAAATTTACTTGAATTTAGAAATATGAAAAGTCTTTATTAACGTAATTCCAATATCTTGCTTGAAGTCTTCATTCCCTATTCTATACCAAACAGGTAATTTTCCTAAAACCCATAATATCACAGCGTACCATAGCAATCAGTAATATCATAGAATTATTATCAGAATAGTAATATGGAATTCATGTTTGTATGTGAAACAATCATAAATGTTAATGCATTATTAAACCAATTCTTTATGAGACAGAACATTTTTATGTCATTGGTGTAAATACCTTTTCAACCCATAGGTGTCAGTGGTTTTTTTATGTAACAAGTGTTTCCATCTTTATTACTAAAACTTTTATTAATGGAATATATTTAAATTTGACCAATAATAGGTAAGAATGTATAGCCATGAACCAAAATGTGAATATGAGTGAATGAATGAAAGAATGAAAGAATTATTGTATTTACTCAGAATTAGAACATTTTCTTTTAATGAACCGATATCTTCACTATATTTAATGAAGCAATATTCTGTACTAGACATTACTTTATTAAATATTGATGTTTCTTGATTGATTGAGATAAAAATAAAAATTAAGAATCAAAAATAAAAATAAGGAAAATAAAAAAATTAAAAATGAAAATAAGAATAAAAACAAAAATAAGAATAAAAATAAAAATAAGGCCTTTATATGTTTATGACAAATGCGAGTAGTTATGTTCTCAGTAACACATACCCTTAATATTTCCATTATCTGGATGATTTCAAAATTCGTCATGACCTTGTGTTACCAAAATATTCATATTATGCAACTTTGCATGTAATCCCCTTCTTATGTAAAGAAATGACTCTTTATAAATACTTAATGTTATTATCTGTAGTAGTTTACCATTGTACCTTTTTATATTCTTTAAAATGTTTGAAGAAGACATATTGATGAAATGTGATGATGTATTCAAAATCAAAACACATTTCCCCCTTAATACCAAAAAATATTATTTTGTGAAATAATTGATTTATCAAAACCAAAATGAAAAAAATAATTGTTTTATAAATTATTTATATAACTTCTGTTTTAGCTTTATACCATATATTTGTCTGAAGATATGTACCATCTATGTAACCATTAAAAATAAAAAATAACATTGAATATCATAAATTATTCTTTTGGAAAAAGAAAAAAAAAAAAATCTAAATGTAGATTTTCTTGATAAACCATTTTGATGTGTGATTACACTTATCTACTATTAACTAAAAAAATAATTACTAAAGAAATATATTTGAGTAGATAATATTCATTATGTATCTTAATATTCTAATAATTGAACTGATTTGTATTATTTCTCATAAAAACAAGTTGTTGTTTTTCTCGCATACCATGAATTGTGAAACCTCTTTCATACATCACACATACATTTAGGTTCTTAGCAGCTGCTCATACACACATCTGTCATCTGTCACTCAGACTGTGACACGGATAAATTCACACCACAAGTTCCTCATACAAAAAGGTAGGAATATTAACCCAAATAATTGTATCCTAATTATCAATGCGCATTGTAAACTACTAAATTTAATATTTTAATATTTCTTTGAATATTCCCCAAATACACATAACAAACTTTGTGAACCATTCTATAGATAAAAGGACTCATAAGAAAATTTGGTTATGAGCTGTTTCTATATTTGGTGCAAGGGTTTGCAACTGAAATTGAACCCTAGAACTTAAGAGGCCTAAAGAAAAATTCTTTGACTTCCAAAGGCCGAGCTCACAGAGGCTACAAACGCTTTAAGTTGCAACCACTGAAATAGGGGTATATGGTAACCTTATTATTAGAACAGTTTAAATGTCACATGTGTGACTGTCATGCAGTAAGAACATATTGTCATGCAAATAAATAACTTCAAAATGTTAGCAACACACAAAAACTAAATTTAGATTCAGTTAGTATATATTATTTCCTTTTAAGTGTTAAATATATATAAAAACATGCAGTTATTACAAATTCCTGTGTAAATAAAGGAATAAATCCATGTAAGAGAGTTTTTCCCGATTAAATCCTACTTTGAAGTGAAAATTCTAAGGAACAATAAGAGATAAAGTTAATATCATATACATCCAGAAACAAAACAATTGCAATGTCTTATACATATATATGTATTGGCTTTAATGTAATTCTAAATATTACTGTAGTATATTTTAATTATATCACTATAGATATAGATATACAGTTATACAATTTCTACTTATACAAATATAGTATATACTGTATGCTGTATGAATATATATATATATATATATCTACAAAAGCTGTGAACTACAGAATTATATTTATAAAATAATTACAAATAACTGAATAATATATTGTATAATACTTTTACACAACATATAATTTCATTTTCAGTCAATTCCTAAACCAAATCTTATTTCTTTGTCAAAGATGTCCTGGAAAACTCTGTTAATCATTCCTTTTTTTAATGATTGTTTGAGCAGCTCCGATAATGAGCTGTAAACTGAAGACTCAACTATGTCTCTTTGAAGAATCATCTGTTCCTGTCTTTCAGTTTCCGCCATTTGTCTCTTTACAGAGCGGTCTGAACTTTGAATTATTAACTCTTTCTGCAAAGCGGACTCTTGGATTTTTTTATAAGGCTTATATCTAATATGTAATTTCCTCCTTATGTCATATATTTGATTCCGGGGATGACTCAGTTTAGGAGATTTTGACACTGGCTTTTGAAAAGATCTTACTCTGTCTGTTTGATTTATTTTCCTATCACGATTCTCATGTTTTCTAGCAAAATCAAGGAATTGCGCACATTCAAATAAAGTATCTTTTTGTGACGCAATAACACGAGATACAGAATTTAGGAATCCAAATTTGTCCACAAAATACTTTATCATTGATTGTGTTTTGACATTGGTAATTAGAGTTTTGTACAACCTTTCAAATATGGACATGAATGTAAAAGTACATTCTTTCCGACCAATCCTTAATTTCTGAAGAATCTCAATATCTGGACAATTTTCATTTAAGGCACAGAAAATCAGAATTTTCAGTCTGTCTTTATCATCTAGATCTCCATGTAATTCATTATCAAAACTCAACTTTAATGTCAGGCGTCTAGAAAAGGTTGCAGGAAGCCACAATTTAAATAATTGATTTTTCTCGTCATTACTTAAATCAAGCTTGTCAATAAAGCTTTCGAAGATTTCAGAATTTCTGCATACATGGATTTTGTTATCATATGCAGGAATGATTTTGCATAATTTTAACAAATTTTTCCTAACTTTAATTTGGAGTTGGGCCTGTGAATTGTCTTCTATTTTTGGTGGCCTTTGAACATCCGTCTCTCGTACGTCATCTGCATCAGTTCTCAAGTCTCCTCCTATGTTCCCTCCTACATCAGTTCTCAAGTCTCCTCCCATGTTCCCTCCTACATCAGTTCTCAAGTCTCCTCCCATGTTCCCTCCTACATCAGTTCTCAAGTCTCCTCCCATGTTCCCTCCATCTTTTTTTACGTCATCAGAGACAAGGTCACCTTGAGTAGCCATTACAGACACATGTCCCACATGTTGCTCAATTTCCTCATTACAGTCAATTTCGGGAACATCACTTGTATGATCTGACACTATTTCTACACAGTCATCTTTAGATTTCTCTAATACAAACTTGTGAAATACATGAACTAACTGTAATATATTTTTCAATTTCTCTCTTTCTCTATTAAAGGACACCAGCTTAGATTCTAGCTTTAGATTTTCCATTTCACATTCTGCATATAAGCTGAGCCATAAAACTTCTAAATTTGACTGATCTACAGACATAAATTTCAGTCTACTTTGCTTAGAAAAAGAAGTAATGACATCCATATTTCTTACCTTGAAATATCTCAGCTTGTAGCTCCTTTCTTGGCAACGCTCTTGTCATCAGCACGTCTGATTCCTGTAGTCAACTCTTAGTCCTCATTCATAGGTTCTTTTCTTGATCCTGAAATATCGTAGTGTGATTTCTTTGACGACTTGCACATCTGACGTCTTTTGCTTCTATTCCTCCCTTTGCAAGTTTTCAAAAATTCACACTCTAAAAATCAAGTGTGACTGGCTGGCTCTCCAAAATGTTAAAAAATGCTTATTTTAAGTATATTTTTCAAGGACTTGTTACCAGATGCGATACTTTAAAGAAAACATCACGTTTCTTATAAAAAAAAATGTAGTGGTTTATTGGACTGTTTACCAAAAAAACATCATTACAGGAAACATAAAATGAGTGAAATAGTTACGTAGATATTGTCCATTTGTCCATAGCAAAGCTTGTACACATCTTTCCTTGGTGTCCTGAATGGTAAGAATGACATCTGTTTCTCCGCAGCGCCTTAAGGAAGCAACACGTGGTTACATGGCAGCTGGCTGTTCATTCATCATAGTTCTTGTCAGAGTAAAGTGTCTGTAGAGAAAGCACGAGCCCCCCTTTCATGTAGCCATTATATATATGTCCCTTATATCACGTGGTCTCTGTATATGGAGATGACACTTTACCATACAGAAATAGCATCTGTGATGTCAGCGAACGTTAATATGCTTGGTACAGAATTGAGTGTATAAATCCATAACCAATAATTAATATTTAACACACATTCACAACAATGGAGGATAGAAGTAACAATAAAATCCTATTTCCAGCTCTGATGCACGTTTCTACCAAGACGGCACTAGCCAGGAAGAACAGGACGTGAGGTATCAGGATAGGATGAGTAACAGAGAGCGAGGCACTGTGAGAAATTACAGCTTCAATACATGAAAACATATTATAACAATGGCCAGCAGCAAAGGAATACAAACGCTGTACAAACATTATAATGAATAGAATCAAGACCTATATTAAAGAAGCTATCAAGGAATTATTTTTAATATGTATCTAAAAATAAACAAGCAGGTAGTTGCTAACAAAGGCAACTAGCTGCCTGTTGTACCTGGTGCCAGCACAGAGCAGCAGTGACTAACTGCTCCTGCCAGCGATTCAGCTGCTGCATGTCAACACCTCGTCTTCTCCCGGGCTGCTCAGTCAATGGGGTGTGTGCCTAGCATCATACTGATTGACAGGCGGCTTCCTGCAGTTAAACAGCGGGATCTGGTTGTCAATCAGTTTGACATTTACAGTCACGCCCCGTAAACTGAGCAGAGCAGAAAAGAAGCATCTGCTTTGTTAACTTGTTGTCAGTGGAAGCATACAGTGGGTTGGGAAAGAATTCAGACCCCCTTTACATTTTTCACTCTGTTTCATTGCAGCCATTTGGTAAATGCAAAAAAAGTTCATTTTTTTTCTCATTAATGTACAGTCATGGCCAAAAGTTTTGAGAATGACACAAATATTATATTTTCACATGATCTGCTGCCCTCTGGTTTTTATGTGTGTTTGACAGATGTTTTTATCACAGACAGAAATATAATAATTGCAAACATATGAGTAATAAAAGTTTATATTGACAGTTAGAATGAGTTAATGCAGCAAGTCAATATTTGCAGTGTTGACCCTTCTTCTTCAGGACCTCTGCAATTCTCCCTGGCATGCTCTCAATCAACTTCTGGACCAAATCCTGACTGATAGCAGTCCATTCTTGCACAATCAATGCTTTAATTTTGTCAGAATTTTTAGGTTTTTGTTTGTCCACCCGTCTCTTGATGATTGACCACAAGTTCTCAATGGGATTAAGATCTGGGGAGTTTCCAGGCCATGGACCCAAAATCTCTATGTTTTGTTCCCTGAGCCATTTAGTTATCACCTTTGCTTCATGGCAAGGTGCTCCATCATGCTGGAAAAGGCATTGTTGATCGCCAAACTGCTCTTGGAGGGTTGGGAGAAGTTGCTCTTGGAGGACATTCTGGTACCATTCTTTATTCATGGCTGTGTTTTTAGGCAAGACTCTGAGAGAGCCGATTCCCTTGGCTGAGAAGCAACCCCACACATGAATGGTTTCAGGATGCTTAACAGTTGGCATGAGACAAGACTGGTGGTAGCGCTCACCTTGTCTTCTCCGAATGAGGCATTTTCCTGATGTCCCAAACAATCGAAAAGGGGATTCATCAGAGAAAATAACTTTACCCCAGTCCTCAGCAGTCTACTGCCTGTACCTTTTGCAGAATATCAGTCTGTCCATGATGTTTTTTCTGGAGAGAAGTGGCTTCTTTGCTGCCCTCCTTGAGACCAGGCCTTGCTCCAAGAGTCTCCGCCTCACAGTGTGTGCAGATGCACTCACACCTGCCTGCTGCCATTCCTGAGCAAGCTTTGCACAGCTGGTAGCCCGATCCCGCAGCTGAAACACTTTTAAGAGACGGTCCTGGCGCTTGCTGGTCTTTCTTGGGCGCCCTGAAGCCTTTTGGCAACAATGGAACCTCTCTCCTTGAAGTTGTTGATGATGCGATAGATTGTTGACTGAGGAGCAATCTTTCTAGCTGCGATACTCTTCCCTGTTAGGCCATTTTTGTGCATTGCAATGATGACTGCACGTGTTTCTTTAGAGATAACCATGGTTAACAGAAGAGAAACAATGATGCCAAGCACCAGCCTCCTTTTAAAGTGTCCAGTGGTGTCATTCTTACTTAATCATGACAGATTGATCTCCAGCCATGTCCTCATCAACACCCACACCTGTGTTAATGGAGCAATCACTGAAAAGAGGTTAGCTGGTCCTTTTAAGGCAGGGCTGCAATGATGTTGCAATGTGTTTCGGGGGATAAAGTTCATTTTCTAGCCAAATATTGACTTTGAAAGTAATTGCTGTTAAGCTGATCACTCTTTATAACATTCTGAAGTATATGCAAATTGCCATTACAAAAAGTGAAGCAGTAGACTTTGTAAAAATTAATATTTGTGTCATTCTCAAAACTTTTGGCCATGACTGTACACTATGCACCCCATCTTGACTGATAAAAAAACAGAAATTTAGAAATTTTTGCAAATTTATTAAACAAATAAAAACTGAAATATCACATGGTCATAAGTATTCAGACCCTTTGCTCAGACACTCATATTTAAGTCACATGCTGTCCATTTCCTTTTGATCCTCCTTGAGATGGTTCTACTCTTTCATTGGAGTCCAGCTATGTTTAATTAAACTGATAAGACTTGATTTATAAAGGTACACACCTGTCTATATAAGACCTCACAGCTCACAGTGCATGTCAGACCAAACGAGAATTATGAGTTCAAAGGAACAGGCCAAGGAGCTCAGAGACAGAATTGTGCCAAGGCACACATCTGGCTAAGGTTACAAAAGAAGTTCTGCAGTACTCAAGGTTCCTAAGAGCACAGTGGCTTCCATAATACTTACATGGAAGAAGTCTGGGACCCCAGAAGTCTTCCTAGACCTGGCCGTCCAGTCAATCTGAGCAATAGTGGGAGAGGTAAAGAAGAACCCCAAGATCACTGTGGCTGAGCTTCACAGATGCAGTAGGGAGATGGGAGAAAGTTCCACAAAGTCAACTATCACTGCAGCCCTCCACCAGTCAGGCCTTTATGGCAGAGTGGCCCAATGGAAGCTTCTCCTCAGTGCAAGACATATGAAAGCCCGCATAGAGTTTGCGAAAAAAACACATGAAAGACTCCCAGACTATGAGAAATAAGATTCTCTGGTCTGATAAGACGAAGATAGAACTTTTTGGTGATAATTCTAAGCGGCATGTGTGGAGAAAACCAGGCACTGCTCATCACCTGCCCAATCAGGGCCGGCTCCAGGTTTTCATGGGCCCCGGGCGAAAGATCTCAGTGGCCCCCTAAACACAGACCACGATTCATGATGCACAGATACTGCAGAGAAATATGGGTATAGCACAACGCCAAACACTTCTCTTCTTCCATTACGACTGATAGCTATTGTAAATTGTACAATAGCTCAAAAACCGCCAAATCCTCACAGCGCACAGTACAGACCGGACAGTACAGTCCTCCATACAATATTATGGGCACCACATAGTTTCCCCCTCATCACCCATATAATACCCCATGCATGATGTCACCCCTCCATCCCCCATATAATGCTCCCTACAGGATACTGGTCCCCATATAAAGCTCCATACAAAATATGGAGCTCTCCTCTGCACTGTGCTGCGTTCTGCGCTGTTACGGCTCAGGAAAGGGCGCCGTGGAAAGACTCCCATCATCATCATTGCCTGCCCATCATCATCACTGCCTGCCCATCATCATCACTGCCTGCCCATCAATATCAATGCTTGCCCATCATCATCAATGCCTGCCTATAATCTCATCATTGTCTCCACAGCAATATAATTGCCTGCCCATCATCATCAATCATCATATTCTCCCCATCATCATCATCATCACTGCCCTCCCCCCACCACCATCACACATACAGCAGACACACACACACACACACAAAGCATCGCACTACATACACACAGAGACACATACACAGACACACACACAAACATCTCACCTGTCCGACGTCCGCGCGCTCACTGCACAGCCGGCCGCTGAATGATGACGTCATTCAGCGGCGCTGCTGTGAGAGGAAGCGCCGGCGTCCTGCAGGCGCCCCCTGGAGCCCAGAGGCGGAGCTGCTGCGGCAGCGGAGGCACGGGGAGAGGTGAGTATTGAGCCGGCCGCAGCCGGGGCCCTGAGCAAGCGGGGGGGCCCAGTGGCGGCGCTGACATCGCTAACGGGCGCTGGGGTGCCAGACGGCGATTGGGCCCCCCCGCCTGCTCAGGGCCCCGGCACTTGCCCGGGTGTGCCGGGTGCTGACGCCGGCCCTGTGCCCAATACATTCCAAATAGTGAAACATGGTGGTGGCAGCATCATACTGTGAGGTGTTTTTCAGCTGCAGGGACAGGACGACTGGTTGCAATTGAAGTAAACATGAATGCGGCCAAATACAGAGATGCCTTGGATGAAAACCTCTTCCTGGGTGCTCTGGACCTCAGACTTGGCCGAAGGTTCGCCCACCTTCCAACAAGACAATGACCCCGGGTCATGACAACCCCGGGTCATCAAGGCAGAGATCGGGCCCTGCGATTACATTGCGGGGATGCCGATCTGAGGCAGAGGGAGCTCCTGACCCTCTGCCTCCCCCCCTGAACGCTGCGATCGCGCTCGATCGCAGCAGTCAGGGGGTTAACAGCCAGGGGCGCGGTGGACGCCGCTCCCGGCTGTCAGTGCAGGAAGCTCAGCCACTGCAGCGCTGAGCTCCTGCACTGATCGGACAGGAGAAGCTGAAATTTCAGCCTCTCCTGACCGATCGCTGCTGTGTTTGGTCAGTCAGATTGACTGACCAATCACAGCACTGTATGTGCGGGGACCGACTGCAAAGGTCCCCGCCCCGCTTGCCGTGCCTGTCAGCTGTCATAGACAGCTGTCGGCACTGAACTACCACTGCGTGTATACACACAATGGTAGTTCAAAGGCTTGACGTGCACAGTCCGTCATGGTGCCAAAACTGACATCCTGCCATGACGGACAGAGCATGTCAATGGACAGTAAGGGGTTAAAGTAACTCTAAACAATAAATGTTAGTAGCTAGGCAGATTAACATCCAAAGATAACAATAAACTTGGAAAAGCAATGGAAGTCTTTCTCTATCTAATGAGCCACTACGTATGTTCTCCCAATGCAGGGGTCACCAGACATCTGGTAGAACTCGAACAGACCCATAGAGAGAACAAATTCATGTGATCCTTCACAGCCATTGAAACTTGCCAGAAGCCACTGGCCATGTCAATCGAAGAGAAGTATTTCTCTTTTCTCAATGCTGATAGCAACTCCTCGATTCTGGGCAAGGGGTAGGAGTCCCATACAGTGCATGCATTCAGCCTTCAGTAGTCTACACAGAACCTCAGGGTGCCATCCTTTTTCCAAACTAACATGATAGGGGCCGCCCAGGGACTATGGCTTTCATGAATCACACCGTTGCACAGTTCTTTCACCCCCTGATACATCTGAGGTGGGAGCCGTAGTCCCTGTAGGGATCTCATATTGAATAGCCTGGGGGCACCCAAAGTCTTCTTCATGCTGTGCAAACAGTCCCTGATATTGCTGCAATAACTGTTCGATCTGTCCAACTTAACTCAAAGAGAATTTCGTGACGTTGGCCACCATCTGTTCCCTCATCCAAGAATTGTCCCACTTCTTTTAGCACATTCATGCCTAGTGTTACAATGGATCTTCCTCCTCTGAACCCCTTGGCCAACAGTAGTCCCGTTTGACCCAGGTCTTTTCCACACACCCAGACAAACATCCACATGACTACCGCTACTGGATAGGTAGTTGATTTGCTGCCACCAGTCGTATGGTGTGTTCTTTACTAGAATGAGCAACCTCGGGGAAGTGACTCTGGATTTACGCTTCTGGCATAATCGTCACCTGTGACCCTGTGTCCATTAAACAGCGGATGCGCTGCCTATTGAATTCAGCCCAAATAATAGGTCTCTCACACACAATATCCTCAGAGTTCTCTCCTCCACCCTCTGAGGCTCAAAACCCTACAGTGTGCTCCACGACCAAGGGGCGCGCTAGTTTAACGGGCACCCCCATCTCCTTCTTTCTTGACTCAGACAGTCTCTTGAGATATGCCCCCTTCCACTACAGGTCCGACACTCTGGCTTACTTTATGCCGCTGAGCTACATGCACGACGTGGCGGGGCTCGGGAGAAACGACTTTCCCGCTCTGACCTTTTCACGTGATCACTAGAGATGAGCGACTTTGCCTTTTTTAGGGTCGAGTCGGGTTTCATGAAATCCGACTTTCTCAAAAGTCGAGTCGAACGAAATTGGCCGACTATTGGGAAAAGTCGGGGGTCCGACTGAAACACGAAACCCAATGCAAGTCAATGGGGAAGCAAAGTTGGCAGGGAGTGGAGGACATTAAACTCACCTACAGTGCCCATTTGAATGGCAACGACATCAATTCTTATTACTTAAGCTTGGCAACCTTAAAATAATAGTTACGCATTGAAAACTGGGGGTTATATGGCTAAAGTTGTGGGTGGGGTAGGGCAGGCTCCCAGTTATCGTGTGCCCCAGGCCAAAGAGTGTCAGTGGGCCCCTTTAAAACATACCACAATTTATGATGCTCCGATACGGCACAGAAATATAGGTATAGTACAATGAAAAATACTTCACTTCTTACATTACATGACTGATATCTATGTTAAAATCTACAATATCTCAAAAACCAGACAGTATATTCCTCCATACAGTATTATGGCCACCACATAGTGCGCCATACAGAGTAATGAGCCCATATATTGCTCCATACAGAATAATTGGTCCCATATAATGTTCCATACAGTATATGATGAGCTCCACATAATGCTACAGTATCTGATGGTCCCCATATAATGTGCCATACAGTATAGGACGGTCCCCATAGAATATAATGAGCCCCACATAGTGCTCCATACAGTATAATGAGTCGCATATAAAGCTCCGTACAGTATATGATTGGCCCCATATATTGCTCCATACAGAATGGGCTCCATATAATGCTCCATACAGAATAGGCCCCATATATGCTCCATATGATGCTCCATACCTGTCACATTACTGGCGATACTGGACTGGAGGTCATTGGCCGGAGCAGAAGTGTGCAGATGACCGGACCGTGGAAAGGCGTCTGGAGGTGCAGAATATGGCAGTGGTAGTTCAGTATGCCGGCAGATGCCGGAGCCCGCCCGAGCACGGGCCAGCCGAGATCACACACAAGCACCAAGTCCGTTTAGGTGATGGAAGTTCGAGGTAGGAACAGCAGAGTTTCCACAAGAGACAAGAAGGCACCAGCAGAACACCTTCCAGTTCATGAGCTCAGATAATGCTTCACTCAGTTAGACTGAGCACCACAATATACTCAGCAACAGGAAGCTGCACAGGGCCAGGTATATATAGCAAGTCCAATCAGTCTTAATCAGGGCAAGAACAATCAGCAGGGCAGGTGATGATCTCTATCCAATCAGTCTCAATCAGGGCGGGAACAATCAGCAACGCAGGTGATGATCTCTATCCCAGACGAAGTTCATATGGTTTCAGGCTGAAGTTATTCAAGTTCCGAATAGCTCCACAGCAAAGGAACAGACTAGCAAGCCATGGTTCACAGGTTCAAATCCTAACAATACTCCCCTCTTAATGGCGGCCTCTGGATGCAACTTGCCCAGGCTTTGCAGGATACCGCTGATGAAATTGTCTAATCAAACGAGGAGCATTGACATTGCTTACTGGTTCCCATGAATTTTCCTCCGTGTCGTAGCCCTGTCATTTGATTAAATATTGTAAACAATTTCTGTGTATTCGGGAATCGAAGATCTTTTCCACCACAAACTGCTCCTGTCTGTCCACTTCAATTGCATCGGGAGGTGGAGGGGATCGTTCTGGAAATGGATTGGCTGTGGCGGCTTTCAACAAAGACACATGAAAAACAGGATGAATCTTCATTGATGTTGGTAGCTGTAGACGTACAGCCAATGGACTCACAATCTTACTGATTTTGTATGGTCCCACAAACTTTTGTCCTAATTTAGGAGAAGGAATCTTCAATTTCAAATTCTTAGTGGATAACCACACTCTATCTCCAATCCTAAACGTGGGAGTGGGTCTCTGATACCTGTCGGCCGCTTTTTTATATTTCTCCTGAGCTTCCTTTAGAGTGTCTTTCAGTACATTCAGATTCTGCTGTAGCAGAGAGATTCTTTCTGCGAATGCTGGTATTAATGGTGCCACAGGATTTTTGGGAAGGATGTTTGGGTGATATCCAAGATTTGCAAAAAATGGCATTCTGTGAATTGTTATATGAAAATTCCGCAAATGGCAGCAGATCTACCCAATCGTCTTGCAGATGGCAAATGTAACAATGAAGATACTGCTCCAGCGTCTGATTTGTACGTTCTGCCTGGCCGTTAGATTGCGGATGGTAAGCGGTTGACAATCGTACTTTGATGTCTAGCGCTGAGCATAAACTGCGCCAAAATTTAGATGTAAATTGCACACTTCGATCTGAGACAACTTCATCCGGCACTCCGTGGAGGCGAAAAACATTGCAAATTATCAGATCAGCTGTATCTTTTGCTGAAGGCAGACCTGAACACGGGATGAAATGCGCTGCTTTTGTAAGTCGATCCACTACTACCAGAATGGATGTCTTTCCCTTGGACTCTGGTAGATCTACTATAAAGTCCATTGAAATCGATCCCCACGGTCGTGTTGGGATGGCGAGAGGCTGCAATAGTCCCATAGGGGATGCACGTGGAGTCTTATATCTGGCACAGATGTCACAGGAATTAACGTACTTCTTCACGTCTTCTTGAAAGTTCGGCCACCAAAAGAAACGTGACTAAAACTCCTGCGTTTTCTGTGTCCCTTTGTGTCCTGCAATTTTAGAATCGTGCACTAGTTGTATGACTCTTAACCGAGCTGCTTCTGGTACATATAGTCGTCGACCATCAGTCCATACTTGATTTTTAAAAAACAGATGCACGTCCCCTGATGGACGTCATAGAAACGAGTCTGTTTCGTATGCTGCCTTCAAATCTTCCAGCAAATCTCCATCATGTATTACTCCCAAGATCTTAGTATCTGCCACAATGGGTTTGGGTGTTGTTACAAGGTTAGCCTCACTTGAAAACATTCGGGATAATGCGTCTGCTTTCTTGTTACGGGAGCCTGGTCGATATGAAATGACAAAATTGAATTGATTCAAAAACAGACTCCAACGGGTCTGCTGAGGAGAGAGGCATTTTGCACACCTGATAAACTCTAGATTGCGATGATCGGTCAACACCAAAATTTGCTGTGCAGCCCCTTGGAGATGATGTCTCCACTCTTTGAATGCTGATATGATGGCGAGCAATTCTTTATTTCCCACGTCATAGTTCTTTTCGTCTACAGACATACGTTGTGAGAAAAATGCACATGGATGCAGCAACTTCTTTTCCCCTGTCCTCTGAGAGAGGATAGCGCCGACCGCACAGTCTGAAGCATCCACCTCGATGACAAAAGCCAATTCAGGGCCAGGATGGCGTAATATGGGAGCCGTTGTGAATTTCCTTTTTAAACGAGAGAACGCTTCTTGCGCTTGGGGTGTCCAGATGAATTTTGCTCCTTTTTTTGTTAGTTGCGTGATGGGTAGCACGATTTCTGAAAAATTCTTAATAAAACGTCTGTAAAAGTTGGCGAACCCCACAAAACGCTGAACTTCTTTCACATTTTGAGGGATAGGCCACTCGGTGATAGCTTGCGTTTTCTTAGCATCCATCCGTAATCCTTGAGGTGAAATGACGTATCCCAAGAACTGAATCTCTTCTTGATGGAATTCACATTTTTCTAATTTAATATATAACGAATTCTCCTTAACCATTGTAGCACTTGTCTTACGTGTGTCTGATGTTCCTCCATAGAGTTTGAAAAGATCAGGATGTCATCTAGGTAAACGACCATGAACTGATCCAACAAGTCTCGGAAAATATCATTTGCCAGGTGCTGGAAGGTAGCTGGAGCATTAGCGAGTCCGAAGGGCATCACTAGACTTTCAAAGTGTCTGTATCGGGTACGAAAAGCTGTCTTCCATTCATCCCCAGGCTTTATACGTACTAAATTGGATGCCCCACGTAAATCTAACTTAGTGAAGATCTTCGCACTTTGTACTCTTTCTAGGAGTTCCGGGAGCAACGGTAGAGGATAACGATTTTTTACCGTGACTTTATTAAGCTTCCTGTAGTCCACTACTGGCCGTAATGTTCCATCCTTCTTTTTAACAAAGAATATAGGGGCTCCAGCGGGCGAGGATGATGGACGAATGAATTTTTTGCTTAGATTTTCATCAATAAATTCTTTGAGAGCCTGCAGTTCAGGACCCGCTAAAGGGTAGATAGTTCCAAACAGTATAGCCGCCCCTGGGAGTAGTTCTATTGGGCAGTCGTATGGTCGTATGCGGGGGAAGTGTATCCTCTCCCTTCTTGTCACAGACATCCAATAAATCTTCATACACTGCTGGTAGCTGAGGCAATTCTGGATTCTGAACTGCTTCTAATGTGGATTCACTTGGAACCTCCGTCTGAACTTCCTTTTCAGGGAAACTGATATTTTTCATCTCCTAATCGATGATAGGATTGTGCTTCTGCAACCAGGGAAAACCTAAAATGATGGGAAAATGTGGAGAAGAAATAATTAGGAATGTCAACATCTCACGATGCTGCGGCTCAATATAGAACTCCAAAAGTCCTGTCTCATGATCCACTGGCCCCGAATTCAGTGGAGATCCATCTACCGTCTCCATCACAATAGGTGAGCGTCTTTTCTGCACATCTATGCCATGATTTTGAGCAAATGCAGAATCCATGAACATCCCGCTGGCCCCAGAGTCGATCATGGCTGATGCAGTGATCCACTGGGAGTTAACCTTCAGTTTGATAGTTACAAAATAATGGGATTCTCGGCTCTCTTTCCTGGTAGGTGGAACTATGGATGATATGGACTGGATCTCATCTTTAGCGTAATCAGTCTCTGAGATGAAAGACTCGTCGTCGGAAGAATCAGGATCCATTATAGCCGCCACCATTTTTCTTGAACGGTTTGTGGGACGACTTGGACAGTTAATAAGAAAATGTCCTGCTTCCCCGCAGTACAGACATAGATTCTCTTTAAATCTCTGTTCTCTTCGTTCTGCACTCGCTCGTCTCTGGATCGCATCCACTTGCATTGGCTCTAGTTCTGTATCTCGGAAATTCCGGCTAGGCACTTCTTTAATGACGGATGGCAGGGAGGAGTTATAAGAGTTAGTTGAACGATTCATGGAGGTCCACTTCTCTTGTCGTCGTTCAGACAGACGGGTGTCAACCCGGATGCAATGCTTGATGAAATCATCCAGATCCGAAGGGGTCTCCCCACAGGCAAGTTCGTCCTTTACTGCACTAGAAAGTCCTCTTTTAAAGAAAGTTACTTTTGCTGCATTATTCCATTCAGTGTCGACGGCCCACCTCCTATACTCCATAGCATACTCTGCGACGGGGCGTTTGCCTTGTCGTAATACCAGCAACATTGATTCAGCGGTAGCTGCACGGTTTGGGTCATTAAACATCTGCTGAATCGCTCGAATAAACTCGTTCAGATTGTCTAAACGTGCGTCCCGAGTCTCAATCAGAGGATTAGCCCAAGCGATCGCTTTGTGGGTTAACAGCATAATGATGCATAGCACCTATCAGTCGGGAACTGATTAGCATGTGTATCGAAGAACAGGTAACATTGATTCAAAAATCCACAAAATTTATCTCGATCACCGCCAAAACGAAAAGATGGTAGCTTGGGGGGCATGGCAGACGCTGAGACGGAAGCTTGTCCTTCTAGCTATGTAATTCGAGCAGTCAACACTTGTACCGCATTCTGTAGATCTTGGATAGCTTGTTGGTGATTCTGGACATTATGATCGCTTTGTGCAATAAATGCGTCCATCTGTGATTTTCCATTCATCTGTTCGGTGTGCAGACTGGATATTGCACCCTGCAGTTTTCTAACATGTGTATCCATAGTTTCTGCTCCAGCGGCCTCCATTTTTGAGAGGCTGAGTATTCTGTCACGTTACTGGCGATACTGGACTGGAGGTCAGTGGCCGGAGCAGAAGTGTGCAGATGACCGGACCGTGGAAAGGCTTCTGGAGGTGCAGAATATGGCAGTGGTAGTTCAGTATGCCGGCAGATGCTGGAGCCCGCCCGAGCACGGGCCGGCCGAGATCACACACAAGCACCAAGTCCGTTTAGGTGATGGAAGTTCGAGGTAGGAACAGCAGGGTTTCCACAAGGGACAAGAAGGCGCCAGCAGAACACGTTCCAGATCAGGAGCTCAGATAATGCTTCACTCAGTTAGACTGAGCACCACAATATACTCAGCAACAGGAAGCTGCACAGGGCCAGGTATATATAGCAGGTCCAATCAGTCTTAATCAGGGCGAGAACAATCAGCAGGGCAGGTGATGATCTCTATCCAATCAGTCTCAATCAGGGCGGGAACAATCAGCAAGGCAGGTGATGATCTCTATCCCAGACGAAGTTCATATGGTTTCAGGCTGAAGTTATTCAAGTTCCGAATATCTCCACAGCAAAGGAACAGACTAGCAAGCCATGGTTCACAGGTTCAAATCCTAACAATACCCTATATGATGCCCCATATATAATGTACCCCATATGATTCTCCAGTATATGATAGGCCCCATGGATGATGCTCCAGTGTCTCATGGGCCAATATAATGCTCCATATATAATAGGCCCCATTTATAATGCTCCAGTGTATAATGGGCCCCGTAAATGCTGCTTCAGTGTCTGATGTCCCCCATTTAGAATGCTCCAGTATATGATGGGCCCCATGGATGATGCTCCAGTGTCTGATCTGCCCCATTTAGAATGCTCCAGTATATGATGGGCCCCATGGATGATGCTCCAGTGTATAATGGACCCCGTAAATGCTGCTCCAGTGTCTGATGTCCCACCATTTACAATGCTACAGTATATGAAAGGCCCCATGGATGATGCTCCAGTGTCTTATGGGCCAAAATAATGCTCCATATATAATGGGCCCCATTTATAATGATCCAGTGTATAATGGGCCCCATAAATGCTGCTCCAGTGTCTGATGTCCCCCCATTTACAATGCTACAGTATATGAAAGGCCCCATGGATGATGTTCCAGTGTCTTATGGGCCAAAATAATGCTCCATATATAATGGGCCCCATGTATAATGATCCAGTGTATATTGGGCCCTGTAAATGCTGCTCCAGTGTCTGATGTCCCCCATTTAAAATGCTCCAGTATATGATGGGCCACATGGATGAGGCTCAAGTGTAGTATGGGCCAAAATAATGCTCCATATATAATGGGCCCCATGTATAATGCTCCAGTGTATAATGAGCCCCGTAGATGCTGCTCCAGTGTCTGATGTCCCCCTGTTGTGAATGTGCTAGAAATGAATTCTGAGCAGAAGCTCCCTCTGGTGGTTACAAACAGTACTGAACCATTCAATGAGGATTGGCAATCAGGAGTTACAGACTGGTCTTATATAAGGGAGGTTCCCTCCCATCATGGTTGCCGGTGATCAATTGTTCTTGTCTCAACTGTGGTTCCTGGTTCACTTGGAAGCTTGCTGAGTCTTGCCTGCATCTTCTGCTATCAGATAAGATATTTTCTGCTTTTATTTTTGTGCTTGCTTTTTGCATTGTTCCCTGCACTTCTGTGGAGGTCAGCCAGTTCCCCTCCGGGGGCTTGTGCTCCTCTCAGTTTATCTGAGCCACTGTTATTTGTTCATTTGCCTTTTCCAGTTTTTTCAGTGGCTGCGGCTTAGTTTTGTTACACCAGAGAACTAATTTAGGTGGTAGAGGTCGTGTGATCTCAGGTGTTTTTGCAATTAGTAGAGTTGGTATTTTTTAGGGTTTTTTGGATTGCAGTAAGTGTCCTTCCTATCCTTTTCTGTCAAGGCAGTTTGGGCCCCATCGTTTGCTCATACTATTTTCTGTCTGTGTCTGTATTTCCTCTTGTCTAACCGCCATTACATGTTTGGGGGCTTCCTATGTTCTTTGGGGATCTGCTCCGGGGCAGATAGCTTTCCTCTTTCTATCTTTAGGTGTAGTTAACCTCTCAGGCTGTGACGAGGCGTCTAGGACCAACGTAGGAACGCTCCACGGCTGCCTTTAGTTGTGGTGGTTAGTCAAGGTACTGCAATCCAGTAGATTCCAACCTCTCTGGTGTATTGTCGTTTTTGCCTGCTCTCCTCAGCTATCAAATCATAACATCCCCCATTTAGAATGCTCCAGTGTATGATGGGCCCTGTAGATGCTGCTCCAGTGTCTGATGTCCCCATTTAGAATGCTCCAGTGTAGTTCTCCTTCAATGGAAGTCTTCAAACAGAGGCTTGACAGACATCTGTCTGGGATGATTTAGTGAATCCTGCTTTGAGCAGGGGGTTGGACAAGATGACCCAGGAGGACCCTTCCAACTCTACCATTCTATGATTCTATGATTCTATAATTCTATGATGGGCCCTATCTATGATGCTCAAGTGTATAATGCTCCCCATATATTGCCCCAAACATAAAAAAAATGAAATACCTCTCCTCGCTGAGCACTGCTCTACTCTGGACTCCTCAGCGTCGCCATCTTACAGCTCTCTGCACTTGGACAGTTTAGGCAGAGGGCGTACAGACGTGACGTCATCGCGATCTCTAACCTGAATGTCACTGTCAAGAAACGCGGAAGACGTCACATCGGTGGAGCAGGGAGAGCTAAGTATTGCAAGTGCTGGGGCCCTGAGCAAGCAGAGGGGGCCGACTCGTGGGTGACGGCACTGGCACAGGGCCCCTCATAGTACGCTGGTGTGTCTGACGGCGAGTGGGCCCTCCCACCGTTAGAGACACTTTTTTGTACTATGAGGGGCCCTGTGCCAGTGCCGTCGCCCACGAGTTGCCCCCCACCTGCTCACGGAACCGGCACTTTCACAGGTGTGCCAGGTGCTGACGCCTGCGCTGGGGGGGGATTTGTAGGTTTTGTAGTCCGTCCACGATTGCAAGTGCAATGTTCATTAAATGTCTAAGCATGCAACTGGTATTCAAATTTCTGAGATTTTTCCCTCGGCTAAAGGTCCTTCCGCACTTCTTACAGATAACCTTTGCCTCATCAATAGGATTTTGGTGTAAAAAGTACCACACTGGACTCTTCCTACTATGGTATAAATTTTCAGGGCTTGCACGCTGTGCTAATTTGACAGTCTGGCCAAGCTGTACTGCAACTCTTTTTGTTTTTTAACACATTTTTGGACTGCTACGGGCCTGCCAGATAACCGCTGCTGCGATGTCGATGCCTGCTGTGGATCCTTCTCCTCTTCTGAGCTATTGCTAGCGGCACCCTCTTCCCCCAATGGATGCCAATCCGGGTCAACAACTGAGTCATCCATCACCTCCTCTTCAATTTCATCTGCACCTTCCTCTGTGTCACCGTGTAAGGTGGTATAGTATGCGGGAAGGGGCACCTGAGTTTCATCAGCGTCAGATTCTGGCTCAGTAAACTGCAAGGGCAATGTAGTGCTCTGGGTGAATGTACCAGCAGAATCATCTAGCAGTGGCTGCGCATCAGTGCACTCCATCTCCGATTCATGTTGGACTGGGGAATTCAGGATTTGACTTGATAACCCAGGCATGGTATGTGAAAAGAGCTCCATGAAGTAATCTGAATTGTGGGCTGCCGCATCCTTCACTTTTGGTGGGGGTGAAGCACACAAGGAAAGGTTTTGTTTCTGACCAGGAGCCTGCACTGACGACTCAGTGCTTGCATTTTTTGAAACTTCAGAAGAGGAGGCGATAGAGCTTGTAGCAATATGTTATATGCTGAGCCGCCTCTAGGGGTCTCACTACCTGGATGTATTCAGAGGATAGAGAGGAGGGACTCGTTGGTAAGAGCATGAGACAGGAAGCATTCATGTAATGTGGCTGAGAGAACGTGCACACAATAAAAGTAACCCGTTACCACAATCGTGTCAGAGGCATAAACAAGAAATAGAACATGGTGGCAGCAGGGCTGAACCTATAAAGAACAAGTGGACAGACAATCCAGGCAGCTTGTGGTACAAAGCTCAACTGTAAGTACAGTGCCCACAGTACAGCATTATGGAGACAGCATTAAAACCTCCTCAGAGACTAGACATCATGTCCTCAAATCTATCGCAGACCTGGAGACATTGGAAGGAGGAGTTTACTCTGTATGTGGATCTTACAGTAGACACCAATGATCAGAAGCGTAAGGTGAAGCTCTTCAACTATCTGATTGGAGAAAAAGGCAGAGAACTTGCTCAGACCCTGATCCAGGACGGTACGGACAGTCTGGCAGACATTGTACAGGCATTTGATAAGCACTGTGACCCCAAGAAGAATGAGACAGTGGAAAGATTTAAGTTTTTCACCAGAAATCAGGAGATGGGAGAGAATATAGACACATATGTGACTGAGCTGAAAAGACTGGCAGCAACATGCAGCTTTGGAGATATCAGAGATTCTCTTATCAGAGATAGAATAGTGTGCGGCATCAGAGAGCCACAGCTAAGAGAGAGACTGCTGAGAGAGGAGGAGTTAACCCTAGAGAAATGCATGCAAATAAGCAGAGCTGCAGAGCTAACAAGAGACAGCCTGAAGATGATGGCAGACACCACTGAGGAGCCAGTACATGCAGTAACCATGAGAGGAAAAGCAGAGCACCCAGCGAGAACAGTCCAATGCAGATACTGTGGCAGAAGACATGAGAGAGACAAAGAGAAGTGTCCAGCATATGGACAAAGCTGCAGGACCTGTGGTAAGATGAATCATTTCGCAGCTCTCTGCAGACTTAAGCCCTTTAATAAGCACAGAGAAATTCACAGTGTGACACAGGACAATGACAGTGACAGTGCAGAAGATATTACATGGATACAGCTACAGTCTGCAACAGAGAATGTCAATACAGTCAGACAGCCAGAACCCAAAGATGCAAGACAACTGTTTGCAACTCTTTTATTAAATGACAAACCCATTAGATTTCAGTTGGACTGTGGAGCAAGTTGCAATGTCATACCGGAGGATCTACTAAATGAACAGGTGTCCATTGAACCTACTGATAAGGTACTTATGATGTACAACAAAACGATACTGAAACCTCTTGGGACATGCAAACTGAAGGTTAGTAACCCATGCAACAGAAAGAGTTATAGAGCCCAATTTACAGTGCTGCAGGGTGGTGACCACATACCGTTACTAGGTATAAAAGCAGTTCAGGCAATGGACTTAATAAAGGTACAATTCCATAACATTATGTCTGTGGAAGTCAAACAAAGTATGAAGGATATCCCAAAAGCAGACAGCAATCTAGATTTACAGTATGCGGATGTATTTGAGGGTGATGGATGTTTTGAAGGAAAACACAAACTGGAAATTGATAACACAGTACAACCTACCAGATTACCAACAAGAAAAGTGCCTGTAGCGCTACTTCAGCCATTGAAAGAAGAACTACAGGATTTAGAAAAGCGAGGCATGATAGAAGTCGTCCATCAGAGCACAGACCGGATAAGTAATTTGGTCATAGTGCAGAAACCATCAGGAAAACTAAGAATTTGTATCGATCCCAAACCACTCAACAAAGCTCTTAAAAGGAATCACTATCCGATGCCTACAATAGAGGATGTGCTACCAGATTTATCAAAGGCAAAAATATTTTCAGTTTGTGATGTAAAAAATGGATTTTGGCATGTGGAACTGGATGAAGAATCCAGTTTATTGACGTTTTCTTCTCCATTTGGTCGCCGTAAATGGCTGAGAATGCCTATGGGACTGACACCAGCTCCGGAAATATTTCAGCAGAAGTTGATGCAAGCTTTGGAAGGACTCCCAGGGGTAAATACGATAGCAGATGATATATTAATAGTGGGAGAAGGTGACGATATGCAATCTGCAATAAAGAATCACGATACAAGGATGCTACAATTTTTAGATAGGTGTAGAGAAAAAAGGATAAAGTTGAACTTGGAAAAGTTGAAACTGAAAATGACGGAAGTGCCATATATAGGACATCTTCTAACCTCAAATGGAGTGAAAGTGGATCCAGAAAAGGTGAAGGCGATACAAGAGATGCCTACCCCAACAGATGTGTGTGGAGTACAACGATTTTTGGGCATGGTGAATTATCTGTCCAAGTTTTGCAAGAATCTATCAGACATGTGTGAGCCAATGAGACAGCTAACTCACAAAGATGTGTTGTGGGAATGGACAGAAGCACAGGAGACGGCTTTTCAATCAGTAAAGACAGCCATTGCAGACACAGCAACCTTAAAATATTTTGATCCACAGTTAGAGGTGGTAGTCCAATGTGATGCATCAGAAAAAGGCCTAGGTGCCACATTAATGCAAGAGCGGCAACCAATCACATTTGCAAGCAAAGCGCTAACACCGACAGAGCAGGGATATGCCCAAATCGAAAAGGAGTTACTAGCTGTGGTGTTTGGAATGGAGAAAGGTTTCATCAGTACACATACGGTCGACAGGTAACAGTACAGTCCGATCACAAACCGTTGGAGAGCATTACAAAAAAAACCACTACTAAATGCACCAAAGAGACTGCAGCGCATGCTTCTGCGACTTCAAAAATATGATTATGAAATTGGATATTGTCCAGGAAAAGACTTGTTGATTGCAGATACTCTAAGCAGAGCATACTTACCCAACTCAGAGGATAAAGGACAAGAAATGGACAACATCAATATGTGTGATTATCTTGCAGTATCTAAAGATAAACTGAAACAAATACAGACCTTCACAGAAAAAGATAAAACACTACAGATATTAAAAACTGTGATCCTGCAGGGCTGGCCAAAATATAAGCAGCATGCTCCAAAGGAAGTTGCTCCATTCTTCCATATACAAGATGAACTGTCAGTACACCAAGGAATCATCATAAAGGGAGAAAGGGCAGTGATACCGGAGACTCTGAGAAGAGACATACTACAGAAATTACACTCGTCCCACTTGGGCATTGAAGGATGTTTGCGGCGAGCAAGAGAATCAGTTTATTGGCCGGGTATGAATGATCACATAAAAAGTTACATAGCACAATGTGAGATATGTGCGTCCGGCGGGGATAAACAACCGAAAGAGCCATTGCAACCGCATGCCGTTCCAAATAGACCATGGTCAAAAATAGGAATAGATTTGTTCACATTGGAGGAAAGAGAATACCTGGTAACTGTGGACTATTTTTCTAATTTTTGGGAAGTGGACCATTTGAAGGATACAAGAGCAAGAACAGTTATTAAAAAACTCAAGGCTCATTTTGCCAGATATGGGATTCCAGAGATTGTTTTTACTGATAATGCCGCTCAATTTAGGTCAGAAGAGTTCAAGGAGTTCAGCAAGTTATGGGAATTTGAACACAATACATCATCTCCTGGATATCCTCAAAGCAATGGCAAAGCGGAATCAGCGGTGAAAACAGCAAAGAAGTTGATTAAGAGAGCAAAACAGGCAGGGACAGATGTATATCTATCTATACTGGACCACAGAAACACACCTTCCCAAGGTCTAGACAGCAGCCCAGCACAGAGGCTTCTGAGTAAACGGACAAGGACACTCATACCAACAGCTAGTCGTCTTCTGAAGCCAAATCTGGTGAGGGGAATGAGGTCAAAACTAAAGAAAAATCAGGATAGACAAGCATTCTATTATAATCAGTCTGCAAAAGATCTACCAGAACTGAGACAAAATGACAACATCAGTATGCAGCCGAGCAAATATGACAAACAATGGAGAAAAGCAAAGGTGCTCCAGAAACTAGGACCTAGATCCTACGAGATTGTGACAGAGGAGGGAAGAAAACTAAGGAGAAATCGGAGACATCTGAGGAAAACGCAAGAAGGATCTGATACATGGTCATATGAACAGTATCCTCATATCCAAGATGAGGAAACAGCAAGTCTAAGCAGAGAGGCTACAGGGATGGCCCAGGTTCAGTGTGGAGATTCCGGTCGGAGACAGGCAATACCAGATGCGGTAACGCCCGAATCGAGAGAACCACCGAATAGTGGCAGTAGCGCATCGTATGTTACTAGATCGGGCAGAATGATCACAAAGCCAGCACACCTCAAGGACTATATATACAACCAAGTATTTTAAAGTATCTTAATAGCATGATGCTTGCCAGTTATCTTTATGTCACCAATATCTTGAATATTGAAATGTTCACATGTATGTTAGTTATATTAGCTTAGTTATTTCTTCAGTTAAAAGACAAAGGATGTAGCAATATGTTTTATGCTGAGCCGCCTCTAGGGGTCTCACTACCTGGATGTATTCAGAGGATAGAGAGGAGGGACTCGTTGGTAAGAGCATGAGACAGGAAGCATTCATGTAATGTGGCTGAGAGAATGTGCACACAATAAAAGTAACCCGTTACCACAATCGTGTCAGAGGCATAAACAAGAAATAGAACAGAGCTGGAGGCTGTTTCGGCAATGTAAGCCAAAACCTGTTCCTGATGTTCAGGCTTTAAAAGCAGTTTACCTACTCCCAGTAAAGGGAGCCTTCCAGGCCTTCTTGAGCCAGACGATGACGCCGGCTCAACACCTCCTGACTTACTGTAGGTGCTATTGTGCTTATGACACTTCCAGCAGATGCACCACCACCACCATCAGTACCAGCTGGCCCCCCACGCCCACGTCCGCAGCCTCTTCACCATACTTCCTCATTTTTGTGAAAATGTACCCAAAAAAACAGCAGATATATGGTACTGTATCAGAAGCGTACAGCTGTATACAGTCTAGGGATAATTGTAAATCTATGTATATATTTCAGGAGTCACACACAGACGCTCTCAGGCTCAGTATGGATTACACCAGAATATAAAAAGTAGAAAAAGGGTAATGTATTAGAAGCGTACAGCTGTATACAGTGTTGGGGCAATTTTTAAATCTCCGTATATATTTCCGGAGTAACAGACAGACACTCACAGGCTCAGTATGGATCACACCAGAATATAACAAGCATATCCGCAAGAAATAATCACACATGTGGGCCAATGTTCCAGGTGGTCAATGATGCACTTAGAGTGGTGGGTGGAGGGCTTTCTGCCAAAAAGGGTACTGTATCACTAGTGTACAGCTGTATACAGTCTAGGGGTAACTGTAAATCTCCGTATATATTTCCGGAGTAACAGACAGATGCTCACAGGCTCAGTATGGATTAGACCAGAATATAAAAATCTGAAAAAGGGTACTGTATCACCAGATACCAGGTATATATGGTATAGTGAAAAAATTCTAAATCTCCCTATATATTTCCGGAGTAACAGACAGACGCTCACAGGCTCTGTATGGATTAGACCAGAATATGAAAGGCTGAAAAAGGGTACTGTATCTCCAGATACCAGGTATATATACTGTAGTATAGTGAAAATATAATATAATCTCCGTATATATTTCAGGAGTCAGACACAGACGCTCTCAGGCTAAGTATGGATTAGACAAGAATATAAAAAGCAGATCCGCAAGAAATAATCACATTTAAGGAAACCAGGATGGATGAACACAGAACTTAAACACATGCTAAAAAGGAAGGAAGAAATGTTTATCAAATGGAAAGAGGAAGGCATATCTAAAGAAGAATATAATGCCGTCTGCAGAACCTGCAGGGCACAAATCAGATTATCTAAAACTGACAATGAATTAAGGCTTGCAAGTGACGTCAAAAGCAACAAAAAAGGATGTTGGGGATACGTCAAAAGTAAAAGAAAAGTCAAAGATGCTATAGGATTTTTACAGGATGAAAATGATGAAATGGTAAGTCAGGATGTTGAGAAGGCTGAACTTTTAAATTCCTATTTTGCATCTGTTTTCTCTCAGAAAGGAAATGTAACATCAACTGATCTTCACTGTCCTATTAAAGGAATAGAAGAATCCAGGATATCTATAAACAGAAAGACAGTGAGGAAACAGTTAGCTAACCTAAATGAATTCAAGTCTCCAGGTCCAGATGAATTACACCCCAGAGTACGAAGGAGATAGCAGAAGAAATTCTTGAACCACTGTCCATAATCTTTGAAAATTCTTGGAGAACAGGAGAAGTCCCAGAAGACTGGAGAAGAGCAAATGTTGTTCCTATCTTCAAAAAGGGGAAGAAGGTGGACCCAGGGAACTACAGGCCGGTGAGCCTGACTTCTATACCAGGAAATATCTTTGAACAAATTATTAAAGAACATGTATGCAAGTACCTGGATAAGAATGAAGTGATTAAACAGAGTCAGCATGGGTTTGTAGCTAATAAGTCATGTCAGACTAACTTCATTTCCTTCTATGACAGAATCACTGACTGGGTGGATCAGGGAAATGCTGTAGATATAGTATATCTTGACTTCAGCAAAGCATTTGACAAAGTATCTCACACAATCCTTATTGAAAAAATGACTAAGTATGGAATGGACAAGGCAACTGTTAGCTGGATTCATAACTGGCTTAGTGATCGGACCCAAAGAGTGGTTGTAAATGGCTGCACATCCAGTTGGAAGAATGTCTCAAGTGGGGTACCACAAGGCTCTGTTTTGGGCTCTGTATTGTTCAACATCTTTATCAATGATTTAGATGAAGGAATTGAGGGTAAACTGATCAAATTTGCTGATGACACAAAGGTAGGAGGGGTAGCTAATACTAGAGAGGAGAGAGAGAGGATTAAAAAAGATATAAATAAACTGGAGCAGTGGGCAGCAACTAACAGAATGGATTTTAACAGGGAAAAATGCAAAGTACTACATCTGGGCAATAAAAATGAAAAAAGCATATACAAAATGGGATGAGTAGGGCTAAGTAACAGCACATGTGAAAAAGACTTGGGTATACTAATTGATCACAGACTTAACATGAATCAACAGTGTGATGCAGCAGCAAAAAAGGCAAATGCAATTCTAGGATGTATCAACAGAAGCATACAGTCTAGATCACATGAGGTCATTATTGCCCTCTACTCTTTGGTCAGACCTCATCTGGAATACTGTGTCCAGTTTTGCGCACCACATTTTAAAAAAGACATCAACAAACTGGAGCAAGTTCAGAGAAGAGCCACCAGAATGGTGACCGGTCTGCAAACCATGTCCTATGAGGAACGGTTGCAGGATTTGGGAATGTTTAGCTTGCAAAAAAGAAGACTGAGAGGAGACTTATAGCTGTCTACAAATATCTCAAGGGCTGTCACATTGTAGAAGGATCATCTTTATTCTCATTTGCACAAGGAAAGACTAGAAGCAATGGGATGAAACTGAATGGGAGGAGACACAGATTAGATATTAGAAAAAACTTTTTGACAGTTAGGGTGATCAATGAGTGGAACAGGCTGCCACGAGAGGTGGTGAGTTCTCCTTCAATGGAAGTCTTCAAACAGAGGCTGAACAGAGATCTGTCTGGGATGATTTAGAGAATCCTGCTTTGAGCAGGGGGTTGGACCAGAAGGCCCAGGAGGTCCCTTCCAACTCTACCATTCTATGATTCTATGATTCTATGTGGGCCAATGTTCCAGGGGTCAATGATGCACTTAGAGTGGTGGGGGAGGAGGACTTTCTGGCAGAAAGGTTACTGTATCACAATCGTACAGCTGTATACAGTCTAGGGGTAATTATAAATCTCTGTATATATTTCCGGAGTAACAGACAGACGCTCACAGTCTCAGTATGGATCACACCAGAATATAAAAAGTAGAAAAAGGGTAATGTATCTGAAGCGTACAGCTGTATACAGTGTTGGGGTAATTTGAAATCTCCGTATTTATTTCCTGAGTATGACACAGACTCGCACAGACTCAGTATTGATTACACCAGAATATAAAAAGTAGAAAAAGTGTTTTGTATCAGAAGCGTACTGCTTTATACAGTGTTGGGGTAATTTTAAATCTCCGTATATACAGTATGTCTAGAGTCAGACACAGACTCTCACAGGTTCAGTATGGATTACACGAGACTATAAAAAGTAGAAAAAGGGTAATGTATTAGAAGTGAACAGCTGTATACAGTGTTGGGGTAATTTTAAATCTCCGTATATTTTTCCCGAGTCAGACACAAACTCTCACAGGCTCAGTATGGATTACACCAGAACATAAAAAGTAGAAAAAGGGAAGTGTATTAGAAGCATACACCTATATACAGTCCCTGACAGAAGTTATGTCGCTTATCCATGTTATGTAAATCAAAGCTTATAACCTGACGTTAAATTCATCCATTGGTTTTATAAATTACTCTTTTGAAAGCTGAAACCCTCCCAAATTTGGTTTAGGTTAGGAAAATAAATTGGCATCAATGCTAAAATATTGATCATTTAATGAACACAGAATGGTCAGGTTTTGGCAAGACAAAAGTTTTGTCACCTGGTCATATAATGCACCCAATCCTAGCTTACATCCTCCCCAGTGCTCAGTAAATGATCGGTTAATTAGTGGGTGTGTATAAAAAGAAACCCAGCACCCCAGACCTTCACTTGAACTGCAACTTGAGCTCTGACAACATGCCAAAAATCCACCCTGCGACAAATCCTTGATTATCAAGAGGCTGAAGACCAGATCCACTGCAGAGGTGGCTGGCACCTTTGGTGTGTCTCAGCGTCAAGTACAAAGAATTAAATAAAGATTTGAAGAGACTGGAGATGGGTTTGACAAGCCCAGGTCCGGCAGACCCCACAAGACAACTGCTCAGGAGGAACGTTTGTTTGTTAGAAAATCCAAAGCAAGCCCCTCTTCCAATGCAGCAACGCTCCAACAGGCCTGGTCACCTCAAGTCCCTGTGTCAACTAGAACAATTTGTAGGATTCTGTCTTGAAATGGCCTTCATGATCGATTCAGTGCCCAGAAGCCAGCACTAAACAAAAGGCAAATAAAAAACCATATGGCATTTGCAAAGTCCCACAGCCTGCTAAACAGATGGATGCTGGAAAAGTGGCAGCAGGTGGATTTCTCTGATAAATCTTCAGTAGAATTATACCACAGCCGCCGCAAATACTGCAGGAGACCTACTGGAGCCCATATGGATCCAAAATACACCCAGAAAACAGTTAAATTTGGTGGTGGAAAGATCATGGTTTGGGGTTAAATTCAGTATGGGTTGTGCGAAACATTTGCAAGGTGGAAGGCAATATCAATAGCCTAAAATATCAAGAAGTATTAGCTACCTCTTACATTCCAAATAATAAAAGGGGTCAAATTTTGCAGCAGGATGGTGCTCCATCACATACATCCATCTCTAGAACCAAGTTCCTCCAGGCAAAAAAGATCAAAGTGCTCAAAGATTGGCCAGCCCAGTCACCAGACATGAACATCATTGAGCATGTTTGGGGTAGGATGAAAGAGGAAGCTTGGAAGACAAAACCAAGGAATCTAGATGAACTCTGGGAGGCATGTAAGACTGCATTCTTTGCTATTCCTGATGACTTCATTAATAAATTGTATGAATCATTGTTGAACCGCATGGATGCAGTCCTTCAAGCTCATGGAAGTCACACAAAATATTAAATATGACTCTAATAGCACCACAACTTAATTCACCAATGTTATGCAACATATATTTGTATTTTAAGATAATAATTTGTTTGAATATCACATTACTTTCCGTGGGCGACAAATCTTTTGTCTTGCCAAAATCTGACCATTCTATGTTCATTAAATGATCAATATTTCAGCATTGATGCCAATTTATTTTCTTAACCTAAACCAAATTTGGGAGGGTTTCAGCTTTCAAAAGAGTCATTTATAAAACCAATGGATGAATTTAACGTCAGGTTATAAGCTTTGATTTACATAACATGGATAAGCGACATAACTTCTGTCAGGGAGTGTATTTCAGTCTCAGTAAGCCAGTCCAGACTCCGCTACAGGAAACTAGAAGGACACAATTACAGACTGAAAGTAAAGTGATTGCAGAAATTTGGGAATTCCTAATCACGGGAAAACCTCATGGTAGAATTCGCAGGGGCGATGCTGACCCTCAATTACTTTGTCTGTGGAGACAGTGAAAATGGTTCTTTGTGAAGAAAGTGTTGCTGTATCACAGTAGCGTGGATCCCATCACCGTTAGTCGTCTCCATCAAATTGTGATCCCAAGGAGATATGTAGACATGTCCTCACTGCCTATCATGATCAGTCTGGTCACTGTGGAGTGCAAAAGACAGAAGCCACAGGCCGTAGGGGATTCTATTGAATTGGCATGAGAGGAGACATTGAAAAATGATGCCAGGAATGTCACATGTCTGTGACTAGGAAAACTGTGAGAGCTGATCAGAAAGCACCACTGCATCCGATTGTGAGTCGACGTCCATTAGAAATGGTAGCCATTGATCATCTGAAGGTAGAGCCCAGCAGGACAGGCCATAGCTACTTCTTAACCATCATCGATCAGTTCACAAAATTTGTAGTACCCGTCCCTGTGAAGGATTTAACTGCTCAAGTTAGGGAGGTGGAAAAACTGGCATATATTGAGGTGTAGGCTGGACGTTCAGCAGCTGCAAATGGTGGAATTGGAGAAGTCAGAGGAAGAGGAGGACAAAGCGAGCCATTTTGCTGTCAACCTATGTGTCATCAGGGGAAGGTGGGACTAGATCCTTTGAAACCCATGCATGGTTCATTTTAATGAAGGTTAGATCATCAACATTTTGGGTCGACAGACGGGTTCTTCTTTTTGTCAGGACTGATCCAGCAGCACTGAAGACTCTTTCTGATAGCACACTACCAGCAGGGAAAGCGAGCTCCTGTAAGGCATATTGTGCCAATTCAGGCCAGGTGTCTAGTTTACAGGACCAGTAGTCAAAGGGGAATGACCTGTGAGGGAGAATATCAATAGGGGAGGAGAAGTAGTTTTTAACCAAAGTTGACAACTGCTGTCTCCTGTCTGCTGCAATCGATTCAGTATTAACAGTCGTGTGAGCGGTACTCGAAAAAATCAGTCCACAACATGGTCATGAAACCCTGTCTCCAACGCCACTTCAGCTGTGTGCACCATGAACACCTCTTCCATTTGGCTCAATATGGCTTGTGGTAGATTCTGCACCGCTGCTGTGTGCTGGGAATGCCTCTAAGAAACAGTTTACCAGAGTTGCTTGTTTGTTCGCCAATATTAGCTCTAGGTTCTCCTGTGGAAGATGTTCTGTAATTTGCCTTTATAGCGTGGATCGAGGATGCTGGCAAACCAGTAGTCTTCATCCTTCATCATTTTGGCAATGGGGGGCCCATTTTTAGGAACCGCAAGGCATAATCGCACATGTGGGCCAATGTTCCAGGTGTCAATGATGCACTGCCAGTGGAGGGTGGAGGAGCACTTTCTGCCAAATCGACATCCCTCCAGTCACGCACAAACCCTGTACCTGACCTTGGCAAGCCAACATTTTCTCTTGCCCCCTGAGAAACATCCTCCTCCCCAAAATAATCATCCACCTCATCCTCCTCCTCTTCTTCCTCCACCTCATCCAGGACAGTTCCCTGAGCAGACAATGGCTGACTGTCATGAAGGCTTCCCTCCTCCTCTTTCTCCTCCGCTGCAGATGCCTGATCCTTAATGTGCGTCAAAGTTTGAATGATCAGACGCATAAGTGGGATGCTCATGCTTATGATGGCATCGTCTGCGCTTACCAGCCATGTGCATTCCTCAAAACACTGAAGGACTTTACACAGGTCTTTCAGCTTTGACCACTGCACACCTGACAACTCCATGTCTGCCCTCAAACTTCCTGCCCGTGTATCCTCCCATAAATGCATTACAGCCTGCCTCTGTTCGCACAGCCTCTCAACCATGTGCATGGTGGAGTTCCACCTTGTTGCAACATCTATGATTAGGCGGTGCTGTTAGGAATGTTTTAGAAATTAATTCTGAGCAGAAGCTCCCTCTGGTGGTTGCAAACAGTACTGAACCATTCAATGAAGATTGGCAATCAGGAGTTACAGACTGGTCTTATATAAGGGAGGTTCCCTCCCATCATGGTTGCCGGTGATCAATTGTTCTTGTCTCAACTTTGTTTCCTGGTTCACTTGGAAGCTTGCTGAGTCATGCCTCTTCTCCTGCTCTCAGATAAGATATTTTCTGTTTTTTGTTTTTGTGCTTGCCATTTGCATTTTTCTCTTTATTTCTGTGAGGTTGGCCAGGTTCCCTCCCCGTAGGGCTTGGTCTCCCCTCGGTTCCTCTGGAGCCACTGTTGTTTGTTCATTTGCCTTTTCCAGTTTTTTCTGTGGCTGCGGCTTGGTTTTGTTACACCAGAGAACTAATTTAGGTGGTAGGGGTTGTGTGATCTCTAATTTAGGTGGTAGGGGTGTTTTTGCAATTAGTAGCATTGGCTTTTTTAGGGTTTTTTTTGGAATTGCAGTAAGTATCCTTCCTATCCTTTTCTGTCTAGGCAGATTGGGCCCCAGCGTTTGCTCATACTATTTTATGTCTGTGTCTGTATTTACTCTTGTCTAACCGCCATTACATGTTTGGGGGCTTCCTATGTTCTTTGGGATTTGCTCCGGGGCAGATAGTCTTTCCTTGTGCAAATGAGAATAAAGATGATCCTTCTACAATGTGACAGCCCTTGAGATATTTGTAGACAGCTATTAAGTCTCCTCTCAGTCTTCTTTTTTGCAAGCTAAACATTCCCAAATCCTGCAACCGTTCCTCATAGGACATGGTTTGCAGGCCGGTCACCATTCTGGTGGCTCTCCTTTGAACTTGCTCCAGTTTGTTGATGTCTTTTTTAAAATGTGGTGCCCAAAACTGGACACAGTATTCCAGATGAGGTCTGACCAAAGAGGAGTATAGGGCAATAATGACCTCACGTGATCTAGACTGTATGCTTCTGTTGATACATCCTAGAATTGTATTTGCCTTTTTTGCTGCTGCATCACACTGTTGACTTATGTTCAGTCTATGATCAATTAGTATACCCAAGTCTTTTTCACATGTGCTGTTACTTAGCCCTATTCCTCCCATTTTCTTTATGCTTTTTTCATTTTTTTTGCCCAGATGTAGTACTTTGCATTTTTCCCTGTTAAAATCCATTCTGTTAGTTGCTGCCCACTGCTCCAGTTTATTTATATCTTTTTGAATCCTCACTCTCTCTTCTCTAGTATTAGCTACCCCTCCTAGCTTTGTGTCATCAGCAAATTTGATCAGTTTACCCTCAATTCCTTCATCTAAATCATTGATAAAGATGTTGAACAATACAGGGCCCAAAACAGAGCCTTGTGGTACCCCACTTGAGACATTCTTCCAACTGGATGTGCAGCCATTTACGACCACTCTTTGAGTCCGATCACTAAGCCAGTTATGAATCCACCTAACAGTTGCCTTGACTTGAATTCATTTAGGTTAGCTAAGTGTTTCCTCACTGTCTTTCTGTTTATAGATATCCTGGATTCTTCTATTCCTTTAATAGGACAGTGAAGATCAGTTGATGTTACATTTCCTTTCTGAGAGAAAACAGATGCAAAATAGGAATTTAAAAGTTCAGCCTTCTCAACATCCTTTCTTACCATTTCATCATTTTCATCCTGTAAAAATCCTATAGCATCTTTGACTTTTTTTTTACTTTTGACGTATCCCCAAAATCCTTTTTTGTTGCTTTTGACATCTCTTGCAAGCCTTAATTCATTGTCAGCTTTAGATAATCTGATTTGTGCCCTTCAGGTTCTGCAGATGGCATTATATTCTTCTTTAGATATGCCTCCCTCTTTCCATTTGATAAACATTTCTTTCTTCCTTTTTAGCATGTGTTTAAGTTCTGTGTTCATCCATCCTGGTTTCCTTAAATGCTTCCCATTCTTCCCTCTTTTTGGAATTGTTAACGATTGTGCTTTGAGAATCTCATTTTTCAAGATGTCCCATCCTTCCTGGACATTTTTGTCCTTAATGATATCCTGCCATTGGATCCCTCCAATTCTCTTTCTGAGTCCCTTAAAATCTGCCTTTCTGAAATCTAACCTTGACGTCTGAGTCTTCACAGGTCTTCCTCCTCTTGTTATCCAAAATTCTAAAAAAACATTGTCACTACCTCCTAGGGTCCCAGCCACTCTTACCTCCTCAACCATTTCTTCCCTGTTTATAAGGATTAGATCCAAGGTAGCAGATCCCTTTGTTTTCTCCCCTACCTTTTGGAAGATAAAGTTGTCAGCAAGAGAGGATAAGAATTTCCTGGATCTGTTAGTTTTGCCTGAGAGAGATTCCCAACAAATGTCTGGATAGTTGAAATCTCCCATGACCACTAAGTCATATTTTTTGAAGAACTTGGCCATTTGATGCATAAAGAGTTCATCCATATCTTCAGCTTGCATAGGCGGCCTGTAGTAAATGCCTACAATGGTGTCCTTTCCATTGTTCTGTCCTTGTATTCTTACCCAAACAGTTTCCACAGAACTCCCAGTCTCTGAAGCGTCAATTTCTGTGCAGATATACGCTTTTCTAACATACAATGCGACACCTCCTCCTCGTTTATCAAGTCTGTTTCTTGCAAATAAGTTGTATCCTTCTAGCCTTGTATTCCAATCATGTGTATCGTCCCACCAAGTCTCAGTGATTCCAATGACATCATACTTCTTTTCCTGTGTTAGTAGTTCCAATTCTCCTTGTTTGTTGCCCATGCTTTGTGCATTTGTATAAAAACATTTTAGTTTGTGATTGGTTTCTCTTCCTCCAATATTTTTATTATTTAGATTGTTTTGTCTTCGTTCTTCCTTTCCACTTCTAATAGCCGAGTTCTCAATAGCATTTGTCAGGTGTATGGCTTTTTCTGGCGTTTTGCTTCCCTTCCCATATTGTTCTAGTTTAAAGCTCTCCTGATGAGTGTAGCAAGGCGACTTCCAAATACATGTTTTCCAGTCTTCGTAAGGTGCACCCCATCTCTAGCAAGTAGTCCATCGTATAGGTAATTCACTCCGTGATCCAGAAATCCAAATCCTTGCTGACGGCACCATCGACGTAGCCAGTTGTTCACCTGCAGAATCTTATTCCACCTCCTTGTTCCATGGACATCCACTGGGAGGATGGATGAGAAGACCACCTGCGCTCCCAGTTCTTTCACTTTCTTGCCTAAGTTTTCAAAGTCACTGCAGATGGTTTCCAGGTCACTTCTTGTGGTGTCATTTGTCCCCACATGTATTAGCAGGAATGGGTAGTCATCTTTACGTCAGAAGAGTCCTGATATCCTGTCAGACACATCTTTAATTTTTGCACCTGGAAGACAGCACATTTCTCTTGAGGTTATATCCGGTCTGCAGATAGCGGCCTCTGTTCCTCTCAACAGGGAATCCCCCATGACAACAACTCTCCGTTTCTTCATCACAACAGTTTTCTTTCTCCATTTGGGAGGACTCTGAGGGCTTACAAGGTTGCTCTTTGTGGGCAAAGTCTTATCCTGATGTATTTCTTCATCATTCTCCTGTGTGAGAGCCTGGTACTAGTTCCTGAGCAGTATGGGTGCTGACTGCTTCACGATCCTCCTGCTTCTCTGGGTCACATGCTTCCATTCCTCTATTTCTTCAGGTGCAGGTCGAATTTCTTCTCTTTCTGCACCATGAAGAGATAATGCTGCTTTGTCTAAGAAACTCTTCATCTTTCTTAATGATCTTCAATGTAGCTAACCTCTCTTCTAGATTTCCAACTTTTCCTCCAACATGGACACAAGCTTGCATTTGTGGCATGTGAAATTTGGCTTTTCCACTGGTAAATCTGTGAATATGTAGCAAGAAATGCAACTCACCACATGGCTCCTAGCCTCTTCCATGCTCTTATTGTTAAAGAGATATCACAGTGGTGAAAAAAGTGCCAAAATTCACGCGCCGCTAGGCCCGCGGTTTACCGATGTCCTCCTTTCAGCTGCAACAGCCAAAACCCAGTGTTCTTGAAGCTCGCGGAGACTCTTCACTTATCCCAGAATGAACTGGGAATATGCAAATGATCTCCTCAGGACTCCTCCCTGGTTTACCGATGTCCTCCTTTCAGCTGCAACAGCCAAAACCCAGCGTTCTTGGAGCTCGCGGAGACTCTTCACTTATCCCAGAATGAACTGGGAATATGCAAATGATCTCCTCAGGACTCCTCCCTGGTTTACCGATGTCCTCCTTTCAGCTGCAACAGCCAAAACCCAGCGTTCTTGGAGCTCGCGGAGACTCTTCACTTATCCCAGAATGAACTGGGAATATGCAAATGATCTCCTCAGGACTCCTCCCCTGGTTTACCGATGTCCTCCATTCAGCTGCAACAGCCAAAACCCAGTGTTCTTGGAGCTCACGGAGACTCTTCACTTATCCCAGAATGAACTGGGAATATGCAAATTATCTCCTCAGGACTCCTCCCTTGGTTTACCGATGTCCTCCTTTCAGCTGCAACAGCCAAAACCCAGTGTTCTTGGAGCTCGCGGAGACTCTTCACTTATCCCAGAATGAACTGGGAATATGCAAATGATCTCCTCAGGACTCCTCCCCTGGTTTACCGATGTCCTCCTTTCAGCTGCAACAGCCAAAACCCAGTGTTCTTGGAGCTCACGGAGATTCTTCACTTATCCCAGAATGAACTGGGAATATGCAAATGATCTCCTCAGGACTTCTCCCCTGGTTTACCGATGTCCTCCTTTCAGCTGCAACAGCCAAAACCCAGTGTTCTTGGAGCTCGCGGAGACTCTTCACTTATCCCAGAATGAACTGGGAATATGCAAATGATCTCCTCAGGACTCCTCCCCTGGTTTACCGATGTCCTCCTTTCAGCTGCAACAGCCAAAACCCAGTGTTCTTGGAGCTCGCGGAGACTCTTCACTTATCCCAGAATGAACTGGGAATATGCAAATGATCTCCTCAGGACTCCTCCCCAGTAGATTCCAACCTCTCTGGTGTATTGCCGTTTTTGCCTGCTCTCCTCAGCTACCAAAACATAACATTATCACCGGCACAAACTGAAAATTATATGGTACTCACAGAAGGGAAAAATAGTGTGGAAAGAAAAAAGTTGTCAGAGTTGTCAGAGATTTTTTTTTTTTCTTTCTGCATTTTTTTTTTTCCCTCTTTTTCTCTGGGTGCTGAGGAGGATTTTTTTTTCTCTCAATGGAGTTTGCACATTTGTCTGGCCGTGTGGATCAGCTTGACCCTGAAGTTCGGAGTATTGCTACCTATCTTGCAGGGTTGCCGGTTGTGGAACCTAGGATCCCCATGCCAGATTTGTTTTGGAGGACTTTTTGTTCTAAACTTGGTGTTCAATTGTCTTTCTCCTCTGCTTTACATCCTCAGACCAATGGACAAACTGAAAGAACAAACCAGACATTGGAGACTTATCTGAGATGCTTTGTGTCTGCTGATCAAGATGACTGGGTCTCTTTTTTGCCTTTGGCTGAGTTTGCTCTTAATAATAGGGCAAGCTCTATCACTTTGATGTCTCCATTTTTCTGCAATTTTGGGTTTCACCCTCAATTTTCTTCGGGACAGACGGAGGCTTCTGTCTGTCCGGGTGTTGACTCTGTTGTGGAGCGTATGCAGCAGATTTGGGACCAGGTAGTGGAGAGGTTGTCCCTCTCTCAGGAGAAGGCCCAGCAGTTTGCCAACCGGCATAGGACTGATGGTCCTCGGTTTAAAGTGGGGGACTTGGTCTGGTTGTCCTCAAGAAATATCCCTATGAGAGTTGCATCTCCTAAGTTTAAGCCTAGGTTCATTGGACCTTATAAGATCATGGAGATTCTTAATCCTGTTTCCTTTCGTTTACTTCTTCCAGGGACATTTAACCCCTTACTGCCATCGGACGTACTATCCCGTCCATGGTACCTGGGCCCGTATGACCGGGGACGGGATAGTACGTCATAGGCGATCAGCTGCGCTCCTGAGGGGAGCGCAGCTAATCGCCGCCGGGTGTCAGCTGATTATCACAGCTGACACCCGTGACTGTGTGTCAGGAGCGGTCACGGACCGCTCCCGGCACATTAACCCCTAGCACACCGCGATCAAACATGATCGCGGTGTACTGGGGGCACAGGGGAGGATCGCGCAGGGTGGGGGCTCCCTGCGCGCCCCCCTGAGACCCTCAGAGCAGCGCGATGTGATCGCGCTGTTCTGAGGGCTTCCTCCCTCCCAGGACCCGGATCCAAGATGGCGCCGGGGTCCTGGAGGGAGGCGGCTACCTCAGTGCCTGCCGAGAGCAGGCACTGAGAAGCCTGCATCTATGCCTGTGCGATCGCTGGTGTGACAGAGTGCTGTGCACACTGCCACACCAGCGATCTGATAAAATACTGTGATGTCCCACCCTGGGACAAAGTAAAAAAGTTAAAAAAGTAAAAATAAACATGTGTAAAAAAAAAATCCAAAATAAATAAAAAAAAAAAAAAATATTCCCCAATAAATTCACTTCTTCTGTAAATAAAAAAAAAAAAACAATAAAAGTACACATATTTGGTATCGCCGCGTCCGTAACGACCCCCCCTATAAAATTGTCCCACTAGTTAACCCCTTTAGTGAACCCCTTAAAAAAAAAAAAAAAAAAAAACGAAGCAAAAAATCAATGCTTTATCATCATACCGCCGAACAAAAAGTGGAATAACACGCGATCAAAAAGACCGATATAAAAATACATGGTACCGCTGAAAACGTCATCTTGTCCCGCAAAAAACGAGCCGTCATAAAGCATCATCAGCGAAAAAATAAAAAAGTTATAGCTCACAGAATAAAGCGATGCAAAAATAATTATTTTTTATATAAAATTGTTTTTATTCTATAAAAGCGCCAAAACATGAAAAAATGATATAAATGAGGTATCGCCATAATCGTACTGACCCGAAGAATAAAACTGCTTTATCAATTTTACCACACGCGGAACGGTATAAACGCCTCCCCAAAAGAAATTCATGAATTGCTGATTTTTGTTCATTCTAACCTCCCAAAAATCGAAATAAAAAGCGATCAAAAAATGTCACCTGCTCAAAAATAGTACCAATAAAAACGTCAACTCGTCCCGCAAAAAATAAGACCTCACATGACTCTGTGGGCCAAAATATGCAAAAATTATAGCTCTCAAAATGTGATGATGCAAAAACTATTTTTGCAATAAAAAGCGTCTTTTAGCGTGACAGCTGCCAATCATAAAAACCCGCTATAAATAGTAAATCAAACCCCCCTTTATCACCCCCTTAGTAAGGGAAAAATAATAAAATTTAAAAAAAGTATTTATTTCCATTTTCCCCATTAGGGTTAGGGTTAGGGTTGCGGCTAAAGTTAGGGTTAGGGTTGGCGCTAAAGTTAGGATTAGGGTTAGGGTTGGGATTAGGGGTGTGTTAGGGTTAGGTTTGTGGTTAGGGTTGGGACTAGGGTTAGGGGTGTGTTGGGGTTAGAGTTGGAGTTAGAATTGGGGGGTTTCCGCTGTTTAGGCACATCAGGGGCTCTCCAAATGTGACATGGCGTCTGATCTCAATTCCAGCCAATTCTGCGTTGAAAAAGTCAAACGGTGCTCCTTCACTTCTCAGCTCTGCCATGCGTCCAAACAGTAGTTTATCCCCACATATGGGGTATCAGCGTACTCTGGACCCCAAGAGTTATTGTGCAATTTGTCCTATTTCTTCTGCTACCCTTGGGAAAATAAAAAACTGGGGGCGAAAATATCATTTTTGTACAAAAAAAATATTTTTTTGTTTTTATGGCTGTACATTATAAACTTCTGTGAAGCACTTGGGGCTTCATAGCGCTCACCACACATCTAGATAAGTTCCTTGTGGGGTCTATTTTCCAAAATGGGGTCACTTGTTGGGGATTTCCACTGTTTAGGCGCATCAGGGGCTCTCCAAATGCGACATGACGCCCCCAGACCATTCCATCAAAGTCTGCAATTGTAAGGTTCTGTATATCTGTTTCTGAAACTCAGTTTTTTCGTCGGCCATTTTGCTTTCTGTTTTGCTGCAGCTATCTTGCCCTCAGTTAAAATGGAGTTTTCCAGCTTGCATGTTCCCGCCCTGATTCTCTCCGTTTGCTTCTTAAACAGCCACACCTGAGCAATCAGTGCTTCAGAATCTGGCCTGCAGTGAACCTGTGTTCTGACTCCTGAAGCCTTGGACTTTGTACTCCAGCCATTTCTACTGAGAAACTCTGGAGCTCTTGTGGACTCTGAACTCTGCTCTTGAAAGCCTCACGGTTGCATGGACTTGCGGTAACATAGAAGAAGATCTGAATCTGTTGTGGAGAGTTATTGATGAACTTAGATTACTTTGGCCTGCTGTGTCTCCTGCTTCTGTGTTTGCAACCTGTATGTTTATTTTTGCCAATTTGTATGAAGCAATACAAGACTTTCTTTTTCAACCTGTGTCTCAAGTATTTTCATCGCACCCAAGCACAAGACGCTATATGAACTGTATCACATACATTACAAGATTCTGAAGCCAAACGTTAGTGTCTGCTGGGTCTGGAAAGGCTTGTCTGCTGTACTGTGGATATCGGATGTCCGGTTGTACTTTCTGTGATAACAGTGGTTGTGACTTCTCACAACCATTCCAGGTGAGCAATTCCCTTAAGTTTTTTTTCTGCAGAGTTATCACAGGTAAACACTATTGTTTTTTTTTTCCTCTTCTCTTTTGTCTGCTGAAACTCTGGATATCAGATGTCTGGTTGAAAGCTTTCTGTGATGATAGTGGTTGTGACTTCTCACAACCATTCCAGGTGAGCAGTTCCCTTAAAGTTTTTTCTTTCTTCAGTGTTGCCACAGGTGAACACTATTGTTTGTTTTTTTTCTCTCTCCTCTTCTTCCAGTATCCTGTCTTAAAAGATCTGGAAAATGGAGGCCCGCATAAAGGAACTTTGTGGAGTGACTGATAATATCCTTGCAGATTTGCAGAATATAAAGACCCGTCTTACAAATCTTCAGGACCTAAATAATCACAATTTGCAAGTGGTTGGACAGACTACTCAGGATTTGCGAGCCAGGATTGAGGTTCTGGAGGGGCAAGTCCAGGCTCCTGCCATGGCCCCGAGTTCTGGGATTCCCAAGTTGCCCCCTTTTCGTTTTGGTGGTGAACGTGAAAAATTCAGGGGATTTGTTAATCAATGTAATCTTTTTTTTTCTGCACATGCTTCACAATTTCCTACTGAACGATCTAAGGTGCTTACTATAATTATGTTGCTTACCAACAAGGCTTTGATATGGGCAAACCCTCTGATTGAGACTGAGGATGATTGTTTGAATCACCTTGATGACTTTATTTCAGCCATGGGGCAGGTGTTTGATGACCCCAATCGAGGTGCAACAGCTGAAGCAGCCATGTTAGCTTTGCGCCAAGGTAAGCATTCAGTAGCTGAATATGCCTTGGATTTCAGGAGATGGGCCCTTGATACCACCTGGGACAATTCCGCCAAAAAATCTATTTTTCGAAAGGGGTTATCCCCACTAATTAAGGATGAACTTGCTCGTGCCGACCCTCCCACTGCGTTAGGTGACTTTATTAACTACTGCATCCGTATTGATACTCGTTTAACTGAACGCAGGCAAGAGAGATGGTTCGAGAGCAATCGTACTAACCTTTTCCTGCCTTCCTCTCCAGCTAAGGAACCTTTGAATAGGATTACACGGGAACCTGAACCTGAACCCATGCAGGTAGACTCTTTACTACGACGGGTTAGTGATGCACGCAAGGAACATCGTTTTAAGGAGAATCTATGTTTTTACTGTGGTAAGTCAGGGCACTTTATTATTAACTGTCCCAGCCGTTCTCGCAAGACTACTGCAGCACTCATTCATTGTGAGTGTTGCGAGAGGGGATCTGTCAGGTCCGAGCCTCAGGCTCCAGAGATAGCTGCCGCAACAGATCTTGATTTCTCGGACTTAAACTCCGTTACCTCTGAGGACGTTGACTGTGTAAATGCTGCCATCTTTCAAGTTTCCTCAGCGGTGTCCCAGCTGAGTTGTAAGAAAAACAATTCTCACTGTTTTCTTTCCATCAAACTCTGGGTTGACTCAGCCTGGGTGTCTAGCTCTGCCATGATCGACTCAGGTGCAAGTGGAAATTTTATGGATGTCTCCTTTGCTCTAAAACAGGGAATACGTTCAGTGAAGAAGGCTGCTCCCGTACAGATGGAAACTGTGGATGGCTCCCTGCTGACCTCTGGACCAGTGGATCAGGAAACAGAGCCTTTAAAGGTTCTTATGGGTAAAGATCATCAAGAGAAACTGTCCTTTATGCTTATCTCTTCTCCTCACTTTCCCATTATTCTAGGGCTACCATGGCTACAGGCTCAGAATCCTACCATTAACTGGGAGACCAAGGAATTACACTTCCCAGAGAAACAGATGAGTCAAAAAATTTCAGCTTGCTCTGTTCCTAAAGGAACCATGTCAGTCCCTGAATTACCAGCTGTATACCAGGACTATGTGGATTTATGTGACAAGAAGAACGCTGACCAGCTTCCTCCTCACCGTCCATATGATTGTCCAATTGAATTATTGCCTGGAGCAGAGATACCTTTTGGTAAGATCTACCCCCTGGCGGGGCCCGAGCTGAAGGCTTTAAAAGAGTACATAGACGAAAATCTAGCCAAGGGCTTCATACGCCCCTCTTCATCTCCTGCAGGGGCACCCATATTCTTTGTAAAGAAGAAAGATGGATCCCTGAGACCATGCGTAGACTATAGGGAACTTAATAAGGTTACTATTAGAAACCGTTATCCATTGCCTTTAATCCCTGAGTTATTGGAGAGAGTGCGACATGCTAAAATTTTTTCTAAACTAGATCTTCGTGGGGCCTATAACTTAGTCCGTATTAGACCTGGGGATGAATGGAAGACTGCATTCAGGTCACGCTATGGACACTTTGAATATCTGGTTATGCCTTTTGGTCTGAGTACCGCCCCAGCCACTTTCCAACACTTGGTGAATGACATCTTCAGGGATCTCCTAGATACATTCGTGGTAATTTATTTGGATGATATTTTAATTTTTTCTAACTCCACAGAGGAACTCATGGACATGTGAGAATGGTCTTGGAACGTCTAAGACAAAATCATCTTTACATCAAGCTTGAAAAGTGTGAATTCCATAAGACCGAAATTCAATTTCTGGGGTATGTACTGTCTACACAAGGAATTAGTATGGATGGAAGTAAAACCCAAGCCATCAATGATTTGCCAAGTCCTAGAAATGTGAAGGAGGTACAGCGCTTCATCGGGTTTGCAAACTTCTATAGACGTTTCATTAGAAATTTCTCTGAGGTAGTGTCACCTATCACCCAACTTACCCGGAAAGAGTCTAAGTTCTCCTGGACTCCCCAAGCCCAGGAAGCATTTTCCCGTCTAAAAGATAAATTTACCACTGCACCTATTCTAGTACATCCCAACCCAGAGCTTGCCTTCATAATAGAGGTGGATGCTTCAGACTGTGCCGTGGGAGCCATACTCTCTCAGAGAACAGGTGAGAAGAATGTCTTGCATCCCTGTGCCTTCTTTTCCCAGCAGTTGTCTTCGGCTGAGAAGAACTACGATGTGGGCAATAGAGAGTTGTTGGCCATTATTGCCGCCTTCAAAGAATGGAGACACCTTCTGCAAGGAGCTGCACAGCAAATAGTCGTTCTGACAGATCATCGTAATCTTGAGTTTATCAGGTCGGCTAAGTGCCTGACTCCTCGCCAGGCTCGCTGGAATCTTTTCTTAAATCAATTTAATTTTATTATTTCTTATAGACCAGGATCGCGTAATGGAAAGGCTGATGCACTCTCTAGGATTTACTCAGCAGAGACACGTCCAATTACTCCTCCTAAGACTATTCTTCCTGACTCTAGATTCCTAGGAGTGATTCATCATCAAGACCTAATTAAAGACATCAAGGAAGCATACCATGCGGATTCTTTTTTGGCTCAACCCCCAAGGGACGTAAGTCTTGTCTTTAAGAATGGTGTGTGGATTCTGGGACAACGTCTGTATATACCTGAAACAGTCAGATTGAGAGTATTGCAACTCATTCATGATTCCAAAATAGCCGGGCATAGAGGAATTCTAAAGACACAGGAATTTCTTTCTCGTTTCTTTTGGTGGCCCACTTGTAGGAAGGATGTTTTGGATTATGTCACTTCATGTGAGGTTTGTGCAAGATGCAAAACACCTCGCTCTTCACCAACTGGTCTGTTACAGCCTCTTCCCACCCCGTCCCGCCGTGGGGATCCATTTCTATGGACTTCATTGTCGAATTACCAACTTCTCAAGGGAAGAACACTATTCTAGTGGTGGTTGATCGTTTAACAAAGGCAGCTCATTTTATCCCTTGTGTCGGCTTACCCACTGCAAAACAGACATCAGATTTGATGATTAAAGATGTGTTTCGTTTACATGGAGTACCGGATGAGGTTATTTCGGATCGAGGGGTGCAATTCACTTCTAGGTTTTGGCAAAATTTCTGTGCAGCATTGGATATTAAAGTAAACCTTTCTTCTGCTTTTCATCCCCAGACTAATGGACAAACCGAACGAACCAATCAAACCCTGGAGCAGTATCTCCGCTGCTTTATCTGCCACCTACAGGATGATTGGGTGGATCTACTTCCATTGGCTGAGTTCTCTTACAACAACTCTCAGAGTGCCTCCACTAAACAGTCTCCTTTTTTCTCTAATTTAGGTTATCATCCTAATATTCTACCACGATTTCCCATAGAGACGCCTTTGCCAGCAGTGGCTGAAAGAGTCACGACTTTACAGAAGAATATGGATCTTCTAAAGGAGAATCTGGAATCGGCTCAGGAAAGGTACAAGAAGGCAGCAGATAAATTTCGTAAACCTGCACCAGTTTTTAAGGTAGGAGACCTGGTCTGGCTGTCAACCAGAAATCTTAAGTTAAGGATTCCATCATCTAAGTTGGGACATAAGTACATTGGACCCTATAAAATCAGTAAGATTATAAGTGCCGTTGCTTGTCGTCTTCAATTGCCCAGAACTATGAGAATCCACCCTGTCTTTCATGTATCCCTACTGAAGGCTGCAACACCCAATACGTTTCCTGGACGTTCTTCTCCTTGCCCTGACCAGTGCTAGTCGATGGTCAGGAAGAATTTGTGGTGGAAAGGATTTTAGATTCCAGGTTGTATAGAAATCAGTTACAATATTTGATCAAATGGCAGGGCTACCCAGTGGAGGACAACTCATGGGAACCAGTCAATAACGTTAATGCTCCTCGCTTGCTCCGTCAGTTTCATCAGAGGTACCCACACAAGCCTGGTCTGAGGTCATCCGGAGGTTGCCCCTAAGGGGGGAGTAATGTAAGGTTCTGTATATCTGTTTCTGAAACTCAGTTTGTTCGTCGGCCATTTTGCTTTCTGTTTTGCTGCAGCTATCTTGCCCTCAGTTAAAATGGAGTTTTCCAGCTTGCATGTTCCCGCCCTGATTCTCTCCGTTTGCTTCTTAAACAGCCACACCTGAGCAATCAGTGCTTCAGAATCTGGCCTGCAGTGAACCTGTGTTCTGACTCCTGAAGCCTTGGACTTTGTACTCCAGCCATTTCTACTGAGAAACTCTGGAGCTCTTGTGGACTCTGAACTCTGCTCTTGAAAGCCTCACGGTTGCATGGACTTGCGGTAACATAGAAGAAGATCTGAATCTGTTGTGGAGAGTTATTGATGAACTTAGATTACTTTGGCCTGCTGTGTCTCCTGCTTCTGTGTTTGCAACCTGTATGTTTATTTTTGCCAATTTGTATGAAGCAATACAAGACTTTCTTTTTCAACCTGTGTCTCAAGTATTTTCATCGCACCCAAGCACAAGACGCTATATGAACTGTATCACATACATTACAGCAATCCAAAACGTCACTACTTCCCTTCCGAGCCCCAACGTGTACCCATACAGTAGTTTTCTCCCACATATTGGATATCAGCGTACTCAGGACAAATTGGACAACATCTTTTGGGGTCCAATTTCTCCTGTTACCCTTGTAAAAATAAAATATTGGGGCAAAAAAATCATTTTTGCAAAAAAAAAAAGGATTTTTTATTTTTACGGCTGTGCGTTATAAACTTCTGTGAAGCACTTCGGGGTTCAAAGTGCTCACCACACATCTAGACAAGTTCCTTGTGGGGTCTATTTTCCAAAATGGGGTCACTTGTGGGGGGTTTCCACTGTTTAGGCGCATCAGGGGCTCTCCAAATGCGACATGACGCCCCCAGACCATTCCATCAAAGTCTGCAATCCAAAACGTCACTACTTCCCTTCCGAGCCCTGACGTGCGCCCATACAGTAGTTTTCTCCCACATATTGGGTATCAGCGTACTCAGGACAAATTGGACAACAACTTTTGGGGTCCAATTTCTCCTGTTACCCTTGTGAAAATAAAATATTGGGGGCAAAAAAAATCATTTTTGTAAAAAAAAAAAGATTTTTTATTTTTACGGCTGTACCTTAGAAACTTCTGTGAAGCACTTCGGGGTTCAAAGTGCTCACCACACATCTAGATAAGTTCCTTGTGGGGTCTATTTGCCAAAATGGGGTCACTTGTGGGGGGTTTCCACTGTATAGGTGCATCAGGGGCTCTCCAAATGTGACATGACGCCCCCAGACCATTCCATCAAAGTCTGCAATCCAAAACGTCACTACTTCCCTTCCGAGCCCTGACGTGCGCCCATACAGTAGTTTTCTCCCACATATTGGGTATCAGCGTACTCAGGACAAATTGGACAACATCTTTTGGGGTCCAATTTTTCCTGTTACCCTTGTAAAAATAAAATATTGGGGCAAAAAAATCATTTTTGCAAAAAAAAAAAGGATTTTTTATTTTTACGGCTGTACCTTAGAAACTTCTGTGAAGCACTTCGGGGTTCAAAGTGCTCACCACACATCTAGATAAGTTCCTTGTGGGGTCTATTTGCCAAAATGGGGTCACTTGTGGGGGGTTTCCACTGTATAGGTGCATCAGGGGCTCTCCAAATGTGACATGACGCCCCCAGACCATTCCATCAAAGTCTGCAATCCAAAACGTCACTACTTCCCTTCCGAGCCCTGACGTGCGCCCATACAGTAGTTTTCTCCCACATATTGGGTATCAGCGTACTCAGGACAAATTGGACAACAACTTTTGGGGTCCAATTTCTTCTGTTACCCTTGTGAAAATAAAATATTGGGGACGAAAAAATCATTTTTGTAAAAAAAAAAAGATTTTTTATTTTACGGCTGTACGTTATAAACTTTAGTGAAACACTTGGGGGTTAAAAGTTCTCACCACACATCTAGATAAGTTCCTTGAGGGGTCTAGTTTCCAAAATGGCATCATTTATGGGGGTTTCCACTGTTTAGGCAGATCAGGAGCTCTCCAAACACGACATGGCGTCCAGCCAATTCTGCGTTGAAAAAGTCAGACGGCGCTCCTTCCCTTCCAAACTCTGCCATGCACCCAAACAGTGGTTTACCCCACATATGGGTATCAGCGCTCTCAGGACAAATTGCACAATAACTTTTGGAGTCTTGTTACCCTTGGAAAATAAAAATTGGGGTGAAAAGATCATTTTTGTGGAAAAAATATGATTTTTAAATTTTACGGCTCTACGTTATAAACTTGTGTGAAGCACTTGGGGGTTCAAATTGCTCACCAAAGATCTAGAAAAGTTCCTTAGGGGGTCTAGTTTCCAAAATGGGGTCATTTGTGGGGGGTTTCCACTGTTTAGGCACATCAGGGGCTCTCCAAATGCAACATGGCATCCAATCTCAATTCCAGCCAATTTTGGTTGGAAAAAGTCAAATGGTGCTCCTTCCATTCCGAGCTCTGCCGTGCGCCCAAACAGTGGTTCCCACCCACATATGGGGTATCAGCGTACTCAGGACAAATTGTACAACAACTTATGTGGTCCAATTTCTCCTGTTACCCTTGAGAAAATAAAAAATTAGTGACTAAAAGATAATTTTTGTGGGAAAAAAATAGGATTTTTTATTTTCATGCCGGGCATTATAAACTTGTGTGAAGCACTTGGGGGTTCAAAGTGCTCACCAAAGATCTAGATAAGTTCCTTAGGGGTATAGTTTCCAAAATGGGGTCACTTGTGGGGGGTTTCCACTGTTTAGGCTCATCTGGGGCACTGCAAACGGAACATGACCCCCATCAACGTCTGCATTCCAAAACGTTACTACTTCCTTTCCAAGCCCTGCCGTGCACCCAAACAGTTCCCCCCCCCCACATATGGGGTATCAGCGTACTCAGGACAAATTGGACAACAACTTTTGGGGTCCAATTTCCTTGGGAAAATTCAAAAATTTGGGACTAAAAAATCATTTTTGTGGAAAATTGTTTTTTTTTTTTTTTCACACCCAGGCATTATAAGCTTTTGTGAAACACTTGGGAGTTCAAAGTGCTCACAACAGATCTAGATAAGTACCTTAGGGGGTCTAGTTTCCAAAATGGTGTCACTTGTGGGGGTTTCCACTGTTTAGGCGCATCAGGGGCTCTCCAAACACGACATGGCGTCCAATCTCAATTCCAGCCAATTTTAGTTTGAAAAAGTCAAACGGCGCTCCTTCCCTTACGAGCTCTGCCGTGTGCCCAAACAGTGGTTTTCCCCCACATATTGGGTATTGGCGTACTCAGGAGAAATTGCATAACAACCTTATTTGTCCATTTTCTCCTTTTACCCTTGTGAAAATAAAAAAAAGTTTGTAAAAGATCATTTTTGTGGCTAAAAAGTTAAATATTCATTTTTTCCTTCCACTTTGCTTTAGTTCCTGTGAAGCACCTGAAGGGTTAATAATCTTCTTGAATGTGGTTTTGAGTACCTTGAGGGGTGCAGTTTTTAGAATGGTGTCACTTTTGGGTATTTTCTGCCATATAGACCCTCAAGTGACTTCAAATGAGAGGTGGTCCCTAAAAAAATGGCTTTGTAAATTTTGTTGTAAAAATGAGAAATCGCTGGTCAACTTTTAACCCTTATAACTTCCTAACAAAAAAAATTTTGGTTCCAAAATTGTGCTGATGTAAAGTAGACATGTGGGAAATGTTATTTCTTAACTATTTTATGTGACATATTTCTCTGTTTTAAGGGAATAAAAATTCAAAGTTTGAAAATTGCAAAATTTTAAAAATTTTCGCCATATTTGCATTTTTTTCAAAAATAAACGCAAGTTATATCGAAGAAATTTTACTTCTAACGTGAAGTACAATATGTCTCGAGAAAACAATCTCAGAATCGCGAAGATCCGTTGAAGCGTTCCAGAGTTATAACCTCATAAAGAGACAGTGGTCAGAATTGTAAAAATTGGCCCGGTCATTAACGTGCAAACCACCCTTGGGGGTGAAGGGGTTAAGATCCATAATGCGTTCCACAAGTCCTTATTGAAGAGGTTTGTCGAGCCAGTGGTTCCTATGGCTGCGCCCCCTGACCCTGTTTTGGTTGAGCGCAATCTGGAGTATGTGGTTGAGAAAATATTGGATTCTCGTTTTTCTAGACGGAAACTCCAGTATTTGGTTAAGTGGAGAGGTTATGGTCAGGAGGACAATTCTTGGGTGTTTGCTTCGGACATCCATGCTAGGAGACTGATCCGTGCGTATCACAGAGCTCATCCTGACCGACCTGGTTGCACAAATGAGGGTTCGGTGACCCCTCCTCAAGGGGGGGTACTGTTATGAATGTTTTAGAAATGAATTCTGAGCAGAAGCTCCCTCTGGTGGTTGCAAACAGTACTGAACCATTCAATGAAGATTGGCAATCAGGAATTACAGACTGGCTGGATATAAGGGAGGTTTCCCCCATCATGGTTGCCGGTGATCAATTGTTCTTGTCTCAACTTTGTTTCCTGGTTCACTTGGAAGCTTGCTGAGTCTTGCCTCTTCTCCTGCTCTCAGATAAGATATTTTCTGTTTTTTGTTTTTGTGTTTGCCATTTGCATTTTTCTCTGCATTTCTGTGAGGTTGGCCAGGTTCCCCTCCCCGGGGGGCTTGGTCTCCTCTCGGTTCCTCTGGAGCCACTGTTGTTTGTTCATTTGCCTTTTCCAGTTTTTTCTGTGGCTGCGGCTTGGTTTTGTTACACCAGAAAACTAGTTTAGGTGGTAGAGGTCGTGTGATCTCAGGTGTTTTTGCAATTAGTAGTGTTAGCTTTTTTAGGTTTTTTTTTGGAATTGCAGTAAGTATCCTTCCTATCCTTTTCTGTCTAGGCAGATTGGGCCCCAGCGTTTGCTCATACTATTTTCTGTCTGTGTCTGTATTTACTCTTGTCTAACCGCCATTACATGTTTGAGGGCTTCCTATGTTCTTTGGGGATCTGCTCCGGGGCAGATATGTTATGTTTCGGTAGCTGAGGAGTGCAGGTAAAAAAGGAAATACACCAGAGCAGTTGGAATCTATGAGATTGCAGTACCCTGACTAACCACCACAACTAGAGGCAGCCGTGGAGCGTTCCTACGTTGGTCCTAGACGCCTCGTCACAGCCTGAGAAACTAACTACACCTAAAGACAGAAATAGGAAAGCTATCTGCCCCGGAGCAGAACCCCAAAGATAATAGAAAGCCCCAAATATGTAATGGCGGTTAGACAAGAGGAAATACTGACACAGAAAGAAAATAGTATGAGCAAACGCTGGGGCCCAAACTAACTAAATAGAAAAGGATAGGAAGGGTACTTACTGCAATCCCAGAAAACCCTGAAAAACACCAACTCTACTAATTTCAAAATCACCTGAGATCACACGACCTCTACCACCTAAATTAGTTCTCTGGTGTAAGAAAATCAAAACAGCAGCCACTGAAAAAACTGGAAAAAGCAAAAGTACAAAACTCAGTGGCTGAACTAAACAGAGAGGGCAAAAGCCCCCGGAGGGGACCCTGAAGGCCCCCACAGAAGTGCAGGACAAAATGCAAAAATATAGCAAAAACACAAAAGAAGAAAAATTCTTATCTGGTAGCAGGAGATGCAGACACGACACAGCAGGCTACAAGGGAAACTGGAAAGAAGTATTCAGACCAGAACAATTGATCACCGGCAACCCTGATGGGAAAATGACTCCCTTATATAAGACCAGTCAGTAACACCAGATTCCCAGTCCTCACAATCTTCACTAGTACCGCTTGTAACCACCAGAGGGAGCCTCTGCTCAGAACTCATCTCAAACCCATTCACAACAGTACCCCCCCCTTGAGGAGGGGTCACCGAACCCTCATTTGAGCAACCAGGTCGGTCAGGATGAGTTCTATGATACGCACGGATAAGTCTCCTAGCATGGATGTCCGAAGCAAACACCCAAGTCATAATTACGTTCAGTAGGAGAAAATTTTCGAGAGAAAAAGGCACAAGGGTTACTTTTAGAGGTCTCTGGATCTTTTTGGGACAAAACGGCACCTGCCCCAATTTCAGAGGCATCAACCTCCACCTGAAATGGCAGAGAAACATCAGGCTGCCGTAGAACAGGAGCAGAAGTGAATCTCTGCTTAAGTTCCTAAAATGCAGAGACTGCCTCAGGAGGCCAATTCACCACATCAGAACCCTTTCTGGTCAAATCAGTTAATGGTTTAACAATAACCGAGAAATTACCAATAAATTTACGATAAAAATTGGCAAAACCCAAAAATCTCTGAAGAGCCTTTAATGAAGTAGGTTGGACCCAATCACAGATGGCCTGAACCTTGACCGGGTCCATTTCAATAACAGATGGGGACAAAATGAATCCCAGAAATGAGATCTTCTGTACGCCAAAAAGACACTTTGATCCCTTCACATACAGAGCATTCTCTCTCAAAATCTGGAATACAGTTCGAACATGTTTCACATGAGAGTCCCAGTCATTAGAAAAAATCAAGATATCATCCAAATAAACAATCAGAAATTTGTCCACAAAATCCCTGAAAATGTCATTCATGAAGGACTGGAAGACGGAAGGAGCATTAGTGAGCCCAAAGGGCATCACTAGGTACTCAAAATGCCCTTCGGGGGTATTGAATGCCGTCTTCCATTCATCCCCGTGCTTAATGCGAATAAGGTTATACGCCCCCCTGAGGTCAAGCTTGGTAAACCAAGTAGCGTTTTTCACCCTGGAAAACAGGTCAGAAATCAAGGGTAACGGGTATTGATATTTCACAGTAATATTGTTCAAGAGACGATAATCAATACACGGCCTTAATGAACCATCTTTTTTGGCCACAAAGAAAAAACCGGCACCTAAGGGTGAAGAGGATGGTCTGATATGACCCTTCTCCAATGATTCCTTGATATAAGACCGCATAGCGTCATGTTCAGGTACAGACAAGTTAAAAAGGCGACCTTTAGGGAATTTACTACCCGGCACTAATTCAATAGCGCAGTCATAGCTCCTATGGGGAGGTAAGGATGCAGATTTACTTTCGCTAAACACTAGAGTTGAGCGATACTTTCCGATATCCAAAAGTATCGGAATCGGAATGGTATCGCCGATACACAAAAAATATCGGCGATACCCGATACCGATACCGGACATACAATGTAAGTCTATGGGAACAAAATATCGGAATTAAAAAAAAACCATTCTTGCCTTGTTGGTTAATTGTACATGAAGGAAAACAACAAAGAGTAATGTAGAATTTATTGGGGGAGGTTGAGGAGACATTAAAGGCATAGATGTTTAACACAATGCAATGGAATAGCATTAATATTTATTTTTTTGAAATACGTTTGGATTGACGAAGAAATTGACAATGTTGTTAACCTTTTTTCTATTTTGTCAAATATGTCTGTTTCACAACTTCCATGCTCTTCACCTTTTTAACTTTTCACACACTTTCTCCTTCATAATCTTCAGCAGCATCATCTTTCTCATCAAATTATTCTTCATCTTCACCTTCTTAATCTTCTAAAACTTCTTGCTATTCATCTTTTTGTTAATATTACTTATATTATTCTTATTAAACAGTTATTATTCTTCATATTCTACTTCTTCATCTTCTTCCTATTCATCCTTTTCATCATATTCTTATTTGTGACAGACATTCCTGTACTTGTAATCTGTAAAACTCTGAATTTTCATCCTTCCGTTCTTGCTGTCACGAAAGATTTTAATTGCAACAGTATTTGTCCGCGTTCAGTTTAGCCTGCAGCAGCATCAGGCATTTTCCAGGGGCACCACGAGGAGGAACGGACTCACCCCCATACACTGCTTAGTCTTCTTCTGCTTAGAATTTAGAGCATATATTTTGCTCTTCATTTTGGTCTTATACTTAATGTTCTTCTGCTTTTTGATCTTCTGCTTATTGTTCTTCTGTCTCTTGTTCTGTATCTTGTAGTTTGTCTTAACCTTCTTTGTCCTGTTGGTGATGGTACAAAAGCCAATGGAAGTAACGAGGACCAGCTGACTGTGCTGGAACCCGGAGGGTCAGCAGAAGGAAAAGAGCCAATGGCACAACCGAGGACCAGCTGACGTTACTGGGACACGGTTACTAAGCAGGAGGTACCTGTGCTCCAAAGCACTACCAAGGACCAGCAGACGTTGCTGGAACTCGGATACCGACATGGAGGCACCTAGGCCAAAGGCACTGCGGAGAACCAGCTGACGGTACTGGAACCCGGATGGGTAGCAGAAGGTACAAGAGCCAATGAAAGTAACGAGGACCAGCTGACTGTGCTGGAACCCGGAGGGTCAGCAGAAGGAAAAGAGCCAATGGCACAACCGAGGACCAGCTGACGTTACTGGGACACGGTTACTAAGCAGGAGGTACCTGTGCTCCAAAGCACTACCAAGGACCAGCAGACGTTGCTGGAACTCGGATACCGACATGGAGGCACCTAGGCCAAAGGCACTGCGGAGAACCAGCTGACGGTACTGGAACCCGGACGGGTAGAAGAAGGTACAAGAGCCAATGCAAGTGACGAGGACCAGCTGACTGTGCTGGAACCCGGAGGGCAGCAGAAGGAAAAGAGCCAAAGGCACAACCGAGGACCAGCTGACGTTACTGGGACATGGTTACTAAGCAGGAGGTACCTGTGCTCCAAAGCACTACCAAGGACCAGCAGACGTTGCTGGAACTCGGATACCGACATGGAGGCACCTAGGCCAAAGGCACTGCGGAGAACCAGCTGACGGTACTGGAACCGGATGGGTAGCAGAAGGTACCCATGGAAATTAAAGGTGAGGCAGCAGGACTGTTTGCCGTTCACACAGCAGGGGAACAGCTGACATTACTGAACCCCAGTAACACAGGAGCAAGTGTTAACTGTGCTAACAGCACTTCCGAGAAACAACTGGCGGTGTTGTAGCCCAGGGATGAGAAGAGAACAGGGTGGAGGCAGCAGGACTGTTTGCCGTTCACACAGCAGGGGAACAGCTGACATTACTAAACCCCAGTAACACAGGAGCAAGTGTAGACTGTGCTAACAGCACTTCCGAGAAACAACTGGCGGTGTTGTAACCCAGGGATGAGAAGAGAACATGGTGGAGGCAGCAGGACTTTTTGCCGTTCACACAGCAGGGGAACAGCTGACATTACTGAACCCCAGTAACACGGGAGCAAGTGTTAACTGTGCTAACAGCACTTCCGAGAAACAACTGGCGGTGTTGTAGCCCAGGGATGAGAAGAGAACAGGGTGGAGGCAGCAGGACTGTTTGCCGTTCACACAGCAGGGGAACAGCTGACATTACTGAACCCCAGTAACACAGGAGCAAGTGTAGACTGTGCTAACAGCACTTCCGAGAAACAACTGCGGTGTTGTAACCCAGGGATGAGAAGAGAACATGGTGGAGGCAGCAGGACTTTTTGCCGTTCACACAGCAGGGAACAGCTGACATTACTGACCCCAGTAACACGGAGCAAGTGTAGACTGTGCTAACAGCACTTCCGAGAAACAACTGGCGGTGTTGTAACCCAGGATGAGAAGAGAACAGGTGGAGGCAGCAGGACTTTTTGCGTTCACACAGCAGGGAACAGCTGACATTACTGAACCCAGTAACACGGAGCAAGTGTAGACTGTGCTAACAGCACTTCCGAGAAACAACTGGCGGTGTTGTAGCCAGGGATGAGAAGAGAACAGGTGGAGGCAGCAGGACTTTTTGCGTTCACACAGCAGGGAACAGCTGACATACTGAACCCCAGTAACACGGCAGCAAGTGTAGACTGTGCTAACAGCACTTCCGAGAAACAACTGGCGGTGTTGTAACCAGGATGAGAAGAGAACATGGTGGAGGCAGCAGGACTTTTTGCCGTTCACACAGCAGGGAACAGCTGACATTACTGAACCCCAGTAACACAGGAGCAAGTGTAGACTGTGCTAACAGCACTTCCGAGAAACAACTGGCGGTGTTGTAACCCAGGGATGAGAAGAGAACATGGTGGAGGCAGCAGGACTTTTTTGCCGTTCACACAGCAGGGGAACAGCTGACATTACTGAACCCCAGTAACACGGAGCAAGTGTTAGACTGTGCTAACAGCACTTCGAGAATAAATGGCGGTGTGTAACCAGGGATGGAGAAATGGTGGGCAGCAGGACTTTTTGCGTTCCCAGCAGGGGAACTGAATTATGACCATAACACAGGAGCAAGTGTAACTGTGTACAGCATTCGAAACAACTGGCGGTTGTCCAGGGATGAGAAGAGAACATGGTGGAGGCAGCAGGACTTTTTGCCGTTCACACAGCAGGGGAACAGCTGACATTACTGAACCCAGTAACACGGAGCAAGTGTAACTGTGCTAACGCACTTCCGAGAAACAATGGCGGTGTTGTACCAGGGATGAGAAGAGAACGGTGGAGGCAGAGGACTTTTTGCGTTCACACAGCAGGGAACAGCTGACATTACTGAACCCCAGTAACACGGAGCAAGTGTAGACTGTGTAACAGCACTTCGAGAAACAACTGGCGGTGTTGTAACCAGGGATGAGAAGAGAACTGGTGGAGGCAGCGGACTTTTTGCCGTTCACAAGCAGGGGAACAGCTGACATTACTGAACCCCAGTAACACGGGAGCAAGTGTTAACTGTGCTACAGCACTTCGAGAAACAACTGGGGTGTTGTAACCAGGGTGAGAAGAGAACAGGTGGAGGCAGGGACTTTTTGCGTTCACACAGCAGGGGAACAGTGACATTACTGAACCCAGTAACACAGGAGCAAGTGTAGACTGTGCTAACAGCACTCCGAGAAACAATGGCGTGTTGTAACCAGGGAGGAAGAGAACAGGTGGAGGCGCAGGACTTTTTGCCGTTCACACAGCAGGGGAACAGCTGACATTCTGAACCCGTAACACAGGAGAAGTGTGCTGTGCTACAGCACTTCGAGAAAAACTGGCGGTGTTGTACCAGGGATGAGAAGAGAACAGGTGGAGGCAGCAGACTTTTTGCGTTACACAGCAGGGGAACAGCTGAATTACTGAACCCAGTAACAGGAGCAGTGTAGACTGTGCTAACAGCACTTCGAGAAAAACTGGCGGTGTTGTAGCCAGGGATGAGAAGAGAACATGGTGGAGGCAGCAGGATTTTGCGTTACACAGCAGGGGAACAGCTGACATTACTGAACCCAGTAACACGGAGCAAGTGTAGACTGTGCTAACAGCACTTCCGAGAAACAACTGGCGGTGTTGTAACCCAGGATGAGAAGAGAACAGGTGGAGGCAGCAGGACTTTTTGCCGTTCACACAGCAGGGGAACAGCTGACATTACTGAACCCAGTAACACAGGAGCAAGTGTAGACTGTGCTAACAGCACTTCGAGAAACAACTGGCGGTGTTGTAACCAGGGATGAGAAGAGAACATGGGGAGGCAGCAGGACTTTTTGCGTTCACACAGCAGGGGAACAGCTGACATTACTGAACCCCAGTAACACGGAGCAAGTGTAGACTGTGCTAACAGCACTTCCGAGAAACAACTGGCGGTGTTGTACCCAGGGATGAGAAGAGAACATGGTGGAGGCAGCAGGACTTTTTGCCGTTACACGCAGGGGAACAGCTGACATTACTGAACCCAGTAACACGGAGCAAGTGTAGACTGTGCTAACAGCACTTCGAGAAACAACTGGCGGTGTTGTCCCAGGGATGAGAAGAGACAGGTGGAGGCAGCAGGACTTTTGCCGTTCACACAGCAGGGGAACAGCTGACATTACTGAACCCAGTAACACAGGAGCAAGTGTTAGACTGTGCTAACAGCATTCGAGAAAAACTGGGGTGTTGTAACCAGGGAGAGAAGGAACAGGTGGAGGCCGGATTTTGCGTTCACACAAGGGACAGTGAATTATGACCGAACACGGGAGAAGTGTAACTGTGCTAACAGCATCGAGAAACAACTGGCGGTGTGTAGCCAGGATGAGAAGAGAACAGGTGGAGGCAGGACTTTGCCGTTCACCAGGGGAACAGCTGACATACTGAACCAGTACCGGAGCAAGTGTAATGTGTAACGCACTTCGAGAAATGCGGTGTGTACAGGGATGAGAAGAGACAGGTGGAGGCAGCAGGACTTTTGCGTTCACACAGCAGGAACGTGACATTTGAACCAGTAACACGGAGAAGTGTGCTGTGTACAGCACTTCCGAGAAACAACTGGGGTGTTGTAACCAGGGATGGAAGAGACAGGTGGAGGCGAGGACTTTTGCGTTCACAGCAGGAACAGCTGACATATGAACCAGTAAGGAGCAAGTGTAACTGTAACAGACTTCGAAAACTGGCGGTGTTGTACGGATGAGAGAGAAAGGTGGAGGCAGCAGGACTTTTGCCGTTCACACAGCAGGGGAACAGTGACATTACTGAACCCCAGTAACCGGAGCAAGTGTAGACTGTGTAACAGCACTTCGAGAAAAATGGCGGTGTTGTAACCAGGATGAGAAGAGACATGGTGGAGGCAGCAGGATTTTGCGTTCACACAGCAGGGGAACAGCTGACATTATGAACCCAGTAACAAGGAGCAAGTGTAGACTGTGCTAACAGCACTTCGAGAAACAACTGGCGGTGTTGTAACCAGGGATGAGAAGAGAACAGGTGGAGGCAGCAGGACTTTTTGCCGTTCACACAGCAGGGGAACAGCTGACATTACTGAACCCCAGTAACACGGAGCAAGTGTTAGACTGTGCTAACAGCACTTCCGAGCAAACAACTGGCGGTGTTGGTAGCCCAGGAGCAGGACTTTGCCGTTCAACGCAGGGGACAGTGACATTATGACCAGTAAACGGACAAGTGTAACTGTGACAGCATTAGAAAAATGGGGTTACAGGTGAGAAGAGACATGGGGGGCGGGATTTTTGCCGTTCACACAGAGGGGAAGTGATTATGACCGTAAGGAGCAAGTAGACTGTGACAGCCTTCGAGAAACAACTGGCGGTGTTTAACAGTGGAGAGAAAGGTGGAGGCGCGGACTTTTGCCGTTCACAGAGGGACGCGATACTGACCAGTAACACGGGCAAGTGTAGACTGTGCTAACAGCACTTCCGGAAACTGCGTGTTGCCCAGGAGGAGTTTAAACTGTAAGTATTTCTTGATCGTTCATTAAAATGTCTTATCCAAACAGTGAAATTACCTTTAGTACATAAATGATGTTTACTTAAAAAAGAAATAATATCAAACTATACATTAAATGTTGGAAGCAATGCAACCACAATAAATCGGTTAAATAATCTGCATACGGATTAAATAAAAGCATACATAAAAAAATCAAATATGGTAGTAACAGTATGTACACATTTTCATTTGCTGAGTAATAATTCACTAAAAAGTTTTTAAAAATATCTAAAATTTCCTGAAA